>CAUYQG010053376.1:0-20970 GCA_963574415.1 Tarsius wallacei
CCTGTAATTCTGGCTACTCGGAAGGCTGAGGCGGAAGGATCGCCGGAGCCCAGCAGGTCGAGGCTGCGGTGGCCGGGAGCGGCCACTGCACTCCAGTCTGGGCGACAGAGTGAGACTCCAACTCAAAAAAAAAAAAAAAGAAATACTTGGGTCTGATCATGGGACAAAATATTTTAATCTGGGACCATCTCAAAATTCTAGGATATGCAGCTATTGAGGGAAAATTTTATAGGAAGATGGTATGATATAAGCTATATTGTACAGCCAGCTTAAGAGATAGAGGCCTGATAGATTCAGGAAGATGGTGGCCAAGCCAGTCGGGCTATGTGAGTCCAGTGTGAGTGAGTGAGCAGACGGAAAATTTTGTGTACATGTTGGTGAGTGAATGGGCATGTGAGTGGCTGACCGAGTAAGGGCTCAGGAGCAAGCAGCCAGGGTTCTCTTGGTGCAGTGACTGGTGCCACAGCTGCTTGACTTGGACCCTAGTGATTCCCGGGATGCAGAAGCCAGACGCCATTATTTTAAAAATCAATAAAACTCTTCCTGGGAAGAAGATGCTGAGAGAGACTAAGTGGGGACTCATGAGCAAGTGGTCAGGGTCCTCCTGATGAAGAAGCTGGTGCTGCAGCTGCTCAGCTTGGTCCCTAGTGCTTCCCAGGTTGCAGAAGCTGAGCACCATTTTTTTTAACTGACAAAAGTTTTCCTGCAAAGAAGCAGCAGAGAGAGAGACTACTTGCTCCAGGCTCTGCCTCACCACTGCAGCAGGACAGACTGCCAACTCCGGGCTTTGCCTCGCCACTTCAGCATCTGATCGGACACTGGCAGCAAGGGCTGCGGAGGAAGCCCAGAGACAGAGTCCCACTGCAGAAGATGAAAAAGGCACCTCCCCACCACCTTGAAAACAGAGCAAGAAAGTGCTCTGACTTGCTCTCCATGGAGTAACAGACCTTACCTCTGTGACCAGTGGATCAACTACTCAGGAGTTGATCATGACCCAGAGGGAATATCCTGAAAGCACAAACTTCAGAGGGACAGGACAAGTGCCTGACAGGTGCCCCACCTTCTGCGCTGATTCAGCCTCAGAACAAAATGTGTGTCCAAAAAAGGATGAGGAAGACCTACAAAGAGATCAGTGTTGAATCCGGGGCTGACCCAACCCCCCTCGTCCCCAGCAATCCTCTGAACATCAGGCCCACACAGCTGGGGCACGACTGAGAGGGACAAACCCAGGCAGAGACTGGACATCGGCCTCAATAGAACTCCATTCCAGGATAGATCTGGCTGGGGCATCCCACGTGAGTACTGCCTGGGGGAGAGACAATCTCACACCTCCCCAATAGAGGGGATTCCCTCCGACTGCACAAGAGTGGGAGGGGAGGACTGCAGCCCTACTCACCCCCACTGCCCCTCCTTAATACCTGGTCTGAACACTGGGGAGAGAGTAAAAGAGGCAGAAGATCTGGAGAGAAGACGACGAGAGGAACAATTACAGAATCTGCCACAAGAGGGCAGGGTTTTTCTTTTAATTTTTTTTAATTGTTTTGCCTTTTTTTAGTTTTTCAATATTTTAAATATTTTTCCTTTGTGCATGAATGTGTATGTGAGGGTTTGATTGGTACCCCCTCCCTTTTTTTCTATTCTTTTTCTTTCTTCTCTTCTTTTTTGTTTTCTGTTTAGGTGTGTATGTGAATGATTGAGTGTTCATCTTTTAGTATATTTTGCTTTTTGTCTTTTTTGTTGGTTTGTTTTTGCTCCTTTGTTCTTCTTTTTTTAGATAGTTTAAGGTGGGTGTGGATATATGTATGAGGGTTCAATCTGAATTCCTATTTTTTCTTTCGTTTTCTTTTTCAGTCATTCTCTTTTTCTTCTCCATTCGTTTTGTGCTAAGACTGTGTATGTGTTTAGTTTTCTCAGTTTTTTGCTTGTTGTTGCTTTTTTGTTTTGTTTCACTTTGTTATTACTCCAGTTTGTGTGTGTGTGTATGTGTGTGTCTGTGTGTGTCTGTGTGTGTCTGTGTGTGTGTTCAACTGTTTTTTGCTTTGGTTTCTGCTTTCATTGTTCTGTGTTGTTGTTGTTGTTGTTGTTTTCATTTTTTTATTTTTGGCCATCTTATTTTATTCTATTTTTCTCTGTTCTCTTCATTGCTGCTACTGTATCTTGGAATCAGGGGGTACACAGACATACCCATGCATCATCATATAGAGGGGTGGTGGGGAGTGAGTCTCAGGAAACACATACCACAGTCAGTGAACATCGTGATTTGCAAGTAGTTTCTGAATCCTGGCTCCCTATCCTCTACTTATTTGACTTTCAAAACTACAAGAGACAGCAAAGCTTCCCACCCACAGTCCTCTTTCAAAACAGAACAAATCCAGAGCCCAGTACTGGGAAGAATAGAGGGCTGAGCAAATATCAGAAGTGAAAGCCTCTCCCATTTCCACTGAATAATGGAACTAAAGAGAAAAGCAAGAGATCTGACACAAATGAGGAAAAACCAGCAGAAGACCAAAGGTAATTTCAAGTGTAACAAAGAGAAAATGCCTGAAAAATCCGAACTCAGAGCCCAAACAATGGAAGACACCATCAACTAGCACCAGATAGACAGGGATTAGGGAATGGATGGAAAGAGTGGATAGGAGTCAAGAAAGACAAGATGCAACACTGAAAGAACTTGTAACAGAGATTTTCGCCTTAAAAAATTTCATCCAGAACATAAATAACAAGATAACAAGCATGAAAAGCAGAATTAACCTAGTAGAAAAAAAAATCAGAACTTCAAGACCAGAATATGGAACTAACCCAATCTGTAAAAAACATAGAAAGAAAAAAGGAATAAAGCCTACAAGAGATGTGAGATTACATCAAGAGGCAGAACCTATGCCTGATTGGCATACCAGAAGAAGAAAGAGAAATGGAGAACACCTAGGAGCAAGTATTCCAGGATTACCCAAGAAAACCTTCCCCATCTCACCAGAGAGAGATGTGACCAGCCAAACACAAGAGAACAGAGAATCCCCAAAAGACATCAAATGAGAAGACCAACCCCAGGCATACAGTAATTTGCCTACATAAAGCAGGCACAAAAGAAAAAAATTCTAAAAGCAGCAGGAGAGAAAGGTCAGACTACCTACAGTGGGAAACCAATAAGAATAGCAGCGGACCTATCCACAGAACACTACAAGCAAGAAGGAACTGGAGTCTAATATTCAAAGTTCTGAAAGATAAACAGTTTCAACAAAAAATTTCCTATTCAGTCAATCTCAGCTTCATACATTATGGAGAATTAAAATTCTTCTCAGATATCCAATCTCTAAGAAATTATGCAGCTTCCAGACCAGCTCTGCAGGAGACACTTAAAAAGGCATTAAGCACAGTAGAAAGAAAAAAAGAATTACCACACACTTCCCAAGAGAACAGCAGAGCACAGAATCAACAGAGATTACATCACAACAACAAACTTGAAAACATACATCAACCCCAAAGCTAAAAGAAAACGAACAAACAAGCAAAGAAAAAACATTATAAGAACCTCATGATAGGGATAAACAATCACATTTCAATAATCAGCCTGAATGTGAATGGACTAAATGCACCATTGAAAAGACACAGAATGGCAAACTGCACAAGAAACCATGACCCAATTATTTGCTGCATCCAAGAAACTCATCTCACCACAAGGGATGAGCCGGGCTCGGTGGCTTAGCCTGTAATCCCGTGCTTTGGGAGGCTGAGGTGAGTGGATTGCCTGAGCCCGCAGGTTCATGACCCGCCTGGGCAACTTGGTGAGACTTCATCTCTACGATAACTCAAAATCAGCCAGGTGTGGTAGCGTGCGCCTGTAGTTCCAGCTACTTGGAAGGCTGAGGTGGAAGGATCGCCGGAGCCCAACAGGTCGAGGCTGTGGTGACTGGGAGTGGCCACTGCACTCCAGTCTGGGCGACAGAGTGAGACTCCAAATAAAAAATAAAAAATAAAAAAAACAAGGGATGCACACAGACTCAAAGTCAAAGGATGGAAAATGAGTTTCCAGGCAAATGAATCACAAAAGAAGACAGGAGTTAGATCTTAATATCAAACAAAACAACCTTTAAACTATCTAAAATTTAAAAAGATACAAAAGGATACTACGTCATGATAAAAGGATCAGTCCATCAACAAGAAATATCCATCCTAAACATATATGCACCCAACATAGGAGCACCAGCATTTATAAAGCAACTACTAAGTAAACTAAAAAAAGATACTGACTAACACTACTATAGCAGGGGACTTGAATATCCTACTGACTGCCCTAGATAGATCATGAAGGCGAAAAATCAACAAGGAGATCCAGAACCTAAATTTCACACTCAACCAAATGATAGATACCTACAAAATACCACCCAACAACAACAGAATATACATTCTGCTCATCACCATTTGGAACATACTCCAAGAAAGATCGCATCCTTGGCCATAAATCAAGCATTAAAAAATTCCATAAGGTTGAAATAATGCCATGCACATTCTAGACCATAATGGAAAGAAAATAAATGTCAACATCAACAAAATTTCCCCAAAGCCCACAAAAACATGGACACTAAATAGCATGATGCTAAACAGTTACTGGGTCAACACTGAAATCAAAACACAAATTAAAAGTTTCCTGGAAACAAATGAAAATGAAGGAACATCTTACCAAAACCTCTGGGATGTCATGAAAACAGTTCTAAAAGGGGAATTTATATCTTTCCAATCACACATCAAGAAAATGGAAAGATCACAAGTTGACAGCCTAACAAATCACCTAAGGGAGGTGGAAAGAGAAGACCACTAGAGTCCTAACTTTAGCCGAAGAATCCAGATCACCAAAATAAAGCCCAAATATGGGACATAGAAGAAAAAAAAATCATAGAAAAATCAACAAAACAAAAAGCTGATTCTTTGAAAGAATTAACAAGATCGATGGACCCCTAGCAAGAATGACCAAGGTAAAGAGAGAAAAAGCCCAAATAAACACCATAAGAAAAACAAAAGATCGGCCGGGCTTGGTGGCTCAGCCTGTAATCCCGCACTTTGGGAGGCTGAGGTGAGTGGATTGCCTGAGCCCGCGGGTTCAAGACCCGCCTGGGCAACTTGGCGAGACCTCATCTCTACAATAAATCAAAAAATCAGCCGGGCGCGGTAGCGCGCGTCTATAATTCCGGCTACTCGGAAGGCTGAGGCGCAAGGATCGCCAGAGCCCAGCGGGTCAAGGCTGCGGTGGTCGGGAAAGGCCACTGCACTCCAGTCTGGGCGACGGAGTGAGACTCCAACTCAAAAAAAAAAAAAGAAGAGAAAATAAAAACAAAAGATCAAATCACAATTGACTCTGAAGAAATACAAAAGATTATCAGAGATTATTAGGCACATCTGTATGGAAAAAAATTTGATAAATTAAATGGAGGACTTTCTGACATCACACAACCTCCCCATGTTGAAACAAGAAGACATTGAGACACTAAATAAACAAATAACAACCCAGGAAATTGACTCTATCTTTAAAAAACTACCTATAAAACAAAGCCCTACTTTTTAAAATTTTTAGAATTCTGCGAAATTCTGTAAAACATACAAGGAGAAGCTGATACCAATCCTACTGAAATTATCCCAGGCAATTGAGAAAGATGGAATTCTCCCCAAATCATTTTATGAAGTTAAAATCACAGTGATACCCAAATCGGGTAAAGAGCTAACACAAAAGAGAACTATAGGCCAATATCCCTTATGAACATAGATGCAAAAATCCTCAACAAGATTCTAGCAAATCAGATCCAAAAACACATCTCAAAAATCATCCACTATGACCAAGTAGGCTTCATCCCCAGGATGCAGAGCTGGTTCAACATCCCAAAGACCATAAATGTAATTAAATACATCAACGGATGTAAAAACAAGAACCACATGACTATATCATTAGCTGCAGAAAAAACTTTTGATAAAATCCAGCATCCCTTCTTGATAAAAATCTTCAAACACCTAGGTATAGAAGGAACATACCTCAAAATAGTAAGCACCATCTACAATAGCTAGTATATTGCTAAATGAACAGAAACTGGAAACATTTCCGCTGAAAACTGGAACAAACCAAGGCTGCCCACTCTCACCCCTCTTGTTCAACATTGTGTTGGAAGTCCTAGCTAGAGCAATTAGACAAGAGAAGGAAATCAGGGGTATCCAAATAGGAAGGGAGGAAGTCAAGGGAGGAAGTCAAGAGAATCTGTCAAAAACCTGCTTGCACTGATAAAGGACTTTGATAAAATCTTGAGGGTACAAAATAAATGTGCAAAAGACAGTTGCATTCTTATACACCAACAACAAGCAGGCAGAGACCCAAATAAAAGCACAATCTCATTCACAATAGCCACACAAAAAAATGAAATACCTCGGCATCTTCATAACCAGAGAGGTGAGAGACCTTTACAATGAGAACTACAAAACACTGCTCAAAGAAATCCAAGAAGATATAAGCAAATGGAAAAATATTCCATGCTCATGGATAGGACAAATCAACATTGTTAATATGTCCATCCTACCAAAGCCAATCTACAGATTCAATGCAATACCCATTAAGTTACCAACACCATTCTTCTCAGAACTGGAAATGACAATACAGAAATTCATATGGAAACATAAATGACCCCAAATAGCCAAAACAATTCTTAGCAAAAGAAACAAAGCAGGAGGTATCATACTTCCAGACTTCAAACTTTACTATAAGGCTACAGTAATCAAAACAGCCTGGTATTGGTACTAGAACAGCATAGATCAATGGAACAGGATAAAGATTCCGGAAACAAAGCCTCAATTTCTCAACCAACTCATCTTTGACAAAGCCTCCAACAATAACTAGGAGAGGAGAACCTATTCAGTAAATTGTGCTGGGAAAACTGGCTGATAGCATGCAGAAGAGTGAAACCGGATGCCTACCTATCACCATACACAAAAATTAACTCTAAATGGATCAAAGACTTAAACAAAAAACCTCAAACGATAAGAATCTTAGAAAATGCCAGGTTTGGTGGCTCAGCCTATAATCCCAGCACTTTGGGAGGCTGAGGTGAGTGGATTGCCTGACCCCACAGGTTCGAAACCAGCCTGGGCAACTTTGTGAGACCTCATCTCTACAATAAATCAAAAAATAAACTGGTCATGATAACACACGCCTGTAGTTCTGGCTACTTGGAAGACTGAGGCAGAAGGATCGCCGGAGTCCAGCAGGTCAATGCTGGGGTGGCCGTGAGTGTGCCAATGCACTCCAGCCTGGGTGACGCAATGAGACTCCAACTCAAAAAAAAAAAAAACTTAGAAAATGTAGAAGACACCCTTATGGAAATTGGAACTGGCAACCAATTCCTGATCAAACCCTCTTACCTTAAGAGATAAGACAGACAAGTGGAATCTCATCAAACTGAAAAGCTTCTGCACAGCAAAAGAAACCATCAAGAGAATGGGGAGACAGTCCACAAATGGGAAAAGATATTTGCCAACTGTATATCTGACAAAGCCAACATCTAGAATCTACAAGGAACTCAAATTCGCCAAAAGGAAGAAAACAAACAGACCCATGCAAATCAAAACCACATTGAGATACCACCTAACCCCAGTAAGAATGGCCATCATTAATAAAACAACAACAGATGCTGGCGAGGATGCAGAGAAAAAACAACACTTCTACCCTGCTGGTGGGAATGCAAACTAGTGCAACTTCTTTGGAAGACAGTGTGGCGATTTCTGAAAGAACTAGAAATTGACCTTCCATATGACCCAGCAATTCCTCTATTGGGAATATACCCAGAGGAACTCAAGTCATTGTACCAAAAAGATACCTGTACATGCATATTTGTTGCAGCTCTATTCACAATAGCAAAAATATGGAACCAATCACGCTGCCCATCGAAGTTGTACTGGATTTTTTAAAATGTGGTATATATACACAATGGAATATTATGCAGCCATAAAGAAGGACAAACATATGGACTGTGCAGCAACTTGGATAGATTTAGAGTCTATCATATTCAGAGATCTATCGCAGAAAAAAAGAACAGAGTACCATATGTTCTCACTCATAAGTAGATTTTGAACAATTATCATAATACTATAAGAAAGGGATCAGTTTAGTGGGAAACTGCCAGGGGAGGGAGAGGCACACCTCATCAACAAGGGTACCTGCATAATGAACATTTGTATACCTAACCCTGAATTGTACCCCACATCTTTAAAATGAAGAAAAAAGAAAAAGAGAGATAGAGGCCCGCAGCCAGTGGATGTCTCAAATCGATGGGCCTTTATTCCCCTCCTTGATCCTCTACGTCAAAGGCTTTTACAGGCCAAGTGCAGTGGTTTATGCCTGTAATCCCAGCACTTTGGGAGGCCAAGGCAGAAAGCATTGCTTGAGCCCAAGAGTCCAAGACCAGACTGGGCAACATAGCAAGAACTCATCTCTACAAAAAATAAAAAGTAAAAAATAAAAGTTTTTCACAGTTCACTGGCATCCTGTACCATCTTAGCTATGGATCAGGTGACAACTGTTCTTTGGATATCATTTTTGCAGTCCAGATCTGTGCCCAAATTGTGTTTCATAGCACACTAACTCAAGAGACTGAGAACAGATGCTCTAAAATCAAGGGTTCTTAGTCAAACACTGCAAAATCTATTTTCATTTTGGAGATGCATAATGCCTACTGCCTACTAAAGATTCTGGGAGTTTCTAAGATGCCTATTTAAATTTTTTTAACTCAGGCCAGGCACAGTGGCTGTCACCTGTGATCCCAGCACTTTGGGAGGCCGAAGTGGGAAGATTGCCTGAGCCCAGGAGTTCAAGACCAACCTGGGCAGCATGGCAAGATCTTGTCTCTACAATAAATTTTTTTTTTTTTTTTGGAAAATGTAGCCAGACATGGTGGTACATGCAAGTGGCCCAAGCTACTTGGAAGGCTGAGGCGAAGGTATTACCTAAGCCCAGCAGGTCGAAGCTGTGGTGACCATGATCATGCCACTGCACTCCAGCCTGCACGCAAAAGACTCTGACTCAAAAAATAAAAATAAAAGCCGGGCTCGGTGGCTCAGCCTGTAATCCCGCATTTTGGGAGGCTGAGGTGAGTGGATTGCCTGAGCCCGTGGGTTCGAGACCCACCTGGGCAACTTGGCGAGACCTCATCTCTACAATAAATAAATAAATAAATAAGCTGGGTGTGGTAGCGCGTGCCTGTAGTTCCAGCTACTTGGAAGGCTGAGGCGGAAGGATCGCCGGAGCCCAGCAGGACGAGGCTGCATTGGCCGGGAGCGTGCCACTGCACTCCAGTCTGGATGACAGAGTGAGACTCCAACTCAAAAATAAATAAATAAATAAAAATAAAAATAAAAATTTTAACTCAGCATCCCAAACTTTTTCAGTATAGCTATTAACATTCTACAGAGGACTTTTCCACAGAACATCAATTGGGAATACATTACTTCTTTTTACCATTACTAAGGGAGACTTTTTTTTTTTGAGTCAGAGTTTCACTCTGTCGCTCAGACTGGAGTGCAATAACATGTTCATGGCCACCACAGCCTCAACCTACTGGGCTCAGGCAATCACCTTCCAAGTAACAGGAACCACAGACATAGCACTACACCCAGCTAATTTTTTTTATTAATTGTAGAGATGAGATCTCACCAGCCTGGGCTGGTCTCCAACTCCTGAGGTCAAGCAATCCTCTCACCTTTACCTCCCAACATGCTAGGATTACAGGTGTGAGCCACTACGCCTGACCGGGAGACATTTTTGTACCTTTCAATGTAAGATCTGTAAAATTAGGATGTATATGAGTGATCTATCACAGAAACAAAGAACTAAGCACCACATGTTATCATTCATAAGCAGACCTTGAACAATTATCTTAATACCATAAGAAAGGGATTGGCAGTAGTGGGAAACTGCCCAGGGTAGGGGGTGTGGACGGGATTGGCAGTAGTGGGAAATTGCCAGGGGAGGTGTCACACCTCATCAACAAGGACACCTGCATAATGAACATTTGTATACCTAATCCTGAATTGTACCCCACATCTTTAAAATTAATTTTTTTAATTAAGATGTATACTACAATCTCTGTATGGTGTTCATCAATCCCTGTGACCCAGATAGTAAGTTTGCCATTGCTGTGGATCTATGAACTTGATCAAAACTGATCATATTATTACTTTAACTGAGTTATTGGAATGGCACATGTTACATTTAATTGCTATTTAATATGTCTTCAAAAAGACAAGTATGATTCAGAAATAAAACAAAAAGTTAATGTACATGAAAAAACCATGGACACAGAACAGCAATGTAGAAATAGATATTGGTGGGAACAAAAAAGAAAACAATTGTTGGAAGAATTGAGAATCTGATGGCAGGTATGGAGACCTTGGGGATAAGTTAATCTATTTTTAAATTAATCATTTAAAATTCTATTAACAAAGATAAAATAAACATTTTGAGTAAGAAAACATTGTTTCCTGTCCTCATTGAGCATTCATTCTAAAAGTGAAGACAGGTCAAAAATAAATAGGTAGACAGATAGATACATACATAAACACGTACTTATGTATAAATATATTCATGCATATTTTCAAGTCATAATAAATACTATGAGAAACATCAAGAATATAAAGGCAGATAAGAAGATAGAGGACAGTATATAGAAAGAGCTATTTTAAATTCAGCATTTGGTGGGGGTGGGATTGGCAGTTGAGGGAAACTGCTAGGGGAGGGAGGGGCATACTTCATCAATAACGGTACCTGCATAATCAATGTTTGTATACCTAACCCTGAATTGTACCCCACAGCTTTATAATTAATTAATTAATTCAGCATTTGTATTAATTTTATGCAGGTATTAGATTCCTAATCATAGCCCATAAGAAAAAATGTGACTTTATGTTGAACTTTGCTGATATGCTCAAGTGTCTGCAATTTTTTCTTTAAATCACAGCCATATGATAAATTTTGCATTTTGTTATGGTTCTCTTTTATTGGTGGGCATGAAGTGAGTGTTTCTTGGAAATGGCCAATTTTTATTCAAACATTTCTGGAATAAAAAGGGGGGAGTATTTTAGATAGGGAGTCAGGAAATACCTACAGGAAGAGGTGATATTTGATCAGAGGCCCAGATGAAGAAGAATGTGCAGATATCCAGAGAAGAAATTTCTAGTCAAAGGATACAGTGAGTGCAAAGTATCTGAGGAAGGAATGAACTTGATGTGTTCATGGAACAGCACAAAGATCGGAAGGACAGAACAAAGTAAACAAGAAGTGCAATGAGTGAGATCAGAGAGAGGTGCGGGGACCAGATCATGCAGAACCTTGCAACCTACACTGAGGATTTTTCATTGTATTCTATGCGTGAAAAGACACCTTTGGAGAGGACTGAAGAGAAAAGCCAAATAATTTATTTAAAGATTATTTTGTGGTCACACTCAGTGGCTCAAGTCTGTAATCCCAGCACTTTGGGAGGCTGAGGCAAGAGGATTGCCTGAGTCCACAGGTTCGAGACCAGCCTGGGTAACATGGTGAGACCTCGTCTCTACAATAAAATTTAAAAAATAGCCAGGCGTGGTGGTGCACTCCTGTAGTTCCAGCTACTTGGAAGGCTGAGGCGGAAAGATTGCGGGAGCCCAGCAGGTTGACACTGGGGTGGCCATGAGCATGGCCACTGCACTCCAGCCTGGGCAACAGAGTGAGACTCCAACTCAAAAAAAAAAAAAATGCAATTGTCCATGTGATGCTATTAAGAAGTGGAACCTTTAAGGGATTATTACATCATGAGGGCTCTGCTTTCATGACTGGATTGACTCCATTAACTGAGTGGGTTAGTTTTTATCACAGAAATGAGCTCCTGATTAAAAAATGAAACTGGCCCTCTCCCCTCTCTGTCTCACTTCCCTTCTGCCTTCATCCATGAGATGACACAGCATCATGCTCTTGGACTTTTCAGCCTCCACAACTGTGAGAGATAAATGTCTTTTTTATATGAGTTACCCAGTCTGTGATAGTTTTTTATAGGAGCAGAAAATGGACTAAGGCAGGAGTCATCTATATTTTCTAGATTTCTGATCTTAGCACCTGGGTGATTGATGAAGTCATTTACTGAGAAAGGAAAGATGTTGGAGGAGTATGTATGGGAAGAAAAATAAGAACTTCTGTCTTGATATTAGGTTTTGAATACTTATTGAATGCCCAGGCAAAATTTAAGAAAATGTGCTTAAAGTTAGAAATTGCTGGGGGTGGAGGGTGGGATTGGCAGTAGTGGGAAACTGTCAGGGAAAGGGGGCACACCTCATCAACCTGCATAATGAACATCTGCATACCTAACCCGGAATTGTACCCCACAGCTTCAAAATAAATTTTTTTTAATTTTATGTAGCAAAAATTTTCAATCTTTCTCTATAGTTTTAAATTATATGCCTATGAAAGCTTCTCCCATCACAAAATTAATTATAAAATTCTTCTATTACTTTTGAACAATTTTATAGTTTTATCTTTCGAATGGTAACCACTTTGAAAATGTATAGTTTAATATAGTATATAAGATAGGAATGTAAATTTATTTATCAAAATTGATTTTTTTTTTTAGTTGACATCTCACTCCGTCACCCTGGCTGGAGTGCAGTGACACGCTCACGGACACTGCAGCCTCAACCTACTGGGTTCGGTGATCCATCTGCCTCAGCCTCCCAAGTAGCTGGAACTACAGGCATGCACAACCATGCCCAGTTAGTTTTTGGATTTATTGTAGAGATGAGGTCTCACCAAGTTGCCCAGGCTGGTTTTGAACCCATGGGTTCAGGCAATTCTCTCATCTCAGCCTCCTAAAGTGATGAGATTATAGGTATGAGTCGCCACGCCCTTGGATTGACTCTTGATAAAAAGCTATTTACTAGATAATCTAGCTCTTCATCATTGTTTTGAAATATATTTGCTGTATATCAAAAAAAAGAAAAAGAAAATACACTTGAAAAGAGAAAAAGAAAATTTCAGAAATGCAGTCATACCCTAGGAGTGTCTATGAAATGAGAAACAAAAAGCTGCTATTTTTTTCATATGGTCTGAGTTTCCTTGTACATCTCTTAAGGTAAAGCAAACATCATGCAATGCTGAGTGTGATTGTTTGTAATGTTTTGTTCATTATGATCCCAAACATGAGGCAGCCGCTACTCCCAAAACTGGGTGAAGAAAGAGTGGTATGTTCAAGCTGGAGAAAAAACTGACTGTTGGACTTATTGAGAGAGTGCGTGTTTGTGTCCACACGAAAACTTCCTATTCAAGGGTAAGTTTAACTGTATTTCATTTTCACACTATGCGCCAACTTTAGAATCTTACTGTATGTTACAACTTTTCTGTGGTTAAAGCTATGATCCTGTACCTGTTCCTTTCTTAATACAAGAGATTTAGTTGACTTGGTCATTTGTTTTAATTCATTGATGTTAACTGATAAGAAGGATATTACCAAATCTAAGCAGTAATCACGGTGCCAAGATATTAGGAGTTCTTAATCCAAAAACCCTCCAGAAGACTGAGTTCATTTTTTTTAACATTATGTCTCATTCTAGGCAACTTTCTCTTCTACAATGTTCTCCTTCCACCATCCCACTCCTAATCTCTGTATAATGTGTTGTTTATTATGCTTTGGGGTTGTTATGGTGATTGGAGAGGAGCAGAAACAAATTAGAAGGTATTTTGCCATGCAAAGAGGGGATTTTTTTTTCATGTAACATTAAGATATATTTCTGTGAGCTAAGCTTAGCATATTGCATTGCTGTTCTCTTGATGCTGGCTAGCCTCATGACATTAATAAAATTTGCAAAGATGATATAAAACAGACCACACTCATCCTAACCCTCAGCGATGCCATGACTAATAAAGGGGTGGGAGGTAGAGCTCAAAAGGTCAGGGTCCTGAGAAAAGCCAGCTTCATGGTATGAGACTTGTGCAGACACACAGGGCCCTGCACCTACAGAGGCCACACACTTGTTTCAGTGTTTTGCTACTGCATTTTCAAATTCATCATAATTTTTGAAAAAGGAGCCCCACATCTTCATTTTGCACTTGATGCTATAAAGTAGACAGCTACTACTGGTCCTGAGTGATTTGGGTCTCTGACGCTCATAGGGTTTACTCAGTTTGGTGGATTCAAGATGGCCACAAATACTTTTCAACTCTTTCATCAGGAGGTGGAGTCTCTATCTCCTCTCCTTGAGCCTGGGATGTCCCTGGAACTTACTTTGACCATTAAAATGCAGTGGAAGTGATGTTCTAGGATTTCTGTGCCCCAGCTTAACAGAACTGGTGGTGACTTCTGCTTTCTTCCTCATAGGAACCAGCTGCCATACTGCAAAGTATGTAGGACTAGACTACAGAACTATGAGAGGCCATGTGATAAGTGGCCCTGAAGGATGAGAAGCTCTTCTGGATATATCGGCCCCTGCTGAAAACCCTCTAAATATACATAAGCATTGCTGGAGGGTGAACACTAAAATAGGCTGTATAAGCAACCTCAGCTATTCCACATGGGAAAAAAAAAACAGTGACACCTAAGTGTGTTCAATCAACTCACAGAATCATTAAAAATAATAAATCATTGTTGTTTGAAGCCATAAGCTTTGAAATTATATGTAACACAGCAATAGATAGCTGAAACAGATAATATTCACAACAATCCTGCAAGTAAGTTGCCATTATTACCCTCATTTCATATATGAGAAAACTAAAACTTAGAGTTTAACTTATCTAATAACAAAACTCAGAAGCAGCAAAACCATAAATTAAAACCCATACTGATCTGATTCCAGACCCTAGCTCCTAAGTATTACCTTACAAGTCTTCTCACCAAGGCCAACCTGTGCCCTAAGATATAAAATAAACTATAATATCCAGTTACAGAGCCAAAAAGATCTAAAGATACTGTATTCAGAACACGAATGAATGCCTTCACTGTAACATTTTTGTCACCTGGAGGCAACATCTCCAAACACAGAGCTTCTATTCAGAAAATACTTTGTCATAAATGGCCTGATTAGTGTTCACCTCAGGCAATGCTAGAGCACTGAGAACACAGAGACTTTTACAAAAACGTAACCACCATCCCACAGAGAGTAAAGAGAAGAAGGATATTAATTAGGACTAAGCATGAGAACTAATATGTGGTCTCAGTTGGTTCTCACGGTTCAGGAAGAAGTCTTTTTTAAAAGAGATTAGAAATTAATGACAGAAAAAATGTTCACCATCACTAGCCATTAGAGAAATTCAAGTTAAGACCACAATGAGACATAACTACATACCTGTTTAGTAAAGCTAAGATTTAAAAAAAAAATAGTGGCAATACCAGATGCCAGCAAGGATGAGAAACAATTGGATTCTTGCTGGTGAACAGTTTCTTATAAAACTAAACATACAACTGCCATGCAACCCAGTAATCACACACCTGGGTATATATCCCAGAGAAACAAAATTTTACATCTACATATGAATGCTCACAGTAGCGTTATTTGTAATAGCCAAAAACTGAAAAAAAACAAAATGTCCCTTAATAGATGAAGGGTTAAACAAACGGTGGTACATCCCTTCCATAGAATACTAATCAGAGCCGGGCTCGGTGGCTCAGTCTGTAATCCCGCACCTTGGGAGACTGAGGTGAGTGGATTGCCTGAGCCCGCAGGTTCGAGACCCGCCTGGGCAACTTGGTGAGACCTCATCTCTACAATAAATCAAAAAATTAGCCGGGCGTGGTAGTGCACGCCTGTAGTTCCAACTACTTGGAAGGCTGAGGCGGAAGGATCTCCGGAGCCCAGCAGATCGAGGCTGCGGTGGCCGGGAGCGGCCACTGCACTCCAGTCTGGGCGATAGAGTGAGACCCCAACTCAAAAAAAAAAAAAAAGAATACTAATCAGCAATAAAAATGAATTCAATAGTGTGGGTAAGCTAGTGAGACCTCATCTCTACAAAAAGTTAAAAAATTAGCCAGCTGTGGTGTTGTGTGCCTATAGTCTCAGCTACTCGGGAGCCTGAGACAGAAGAATCACCTGTAGAGAGCTGTGAGCATGCCACTGCATTCCAGCCTGGGTGACAGAGTGAGACTCCAACTCAAAAAAAAAAAAAAAAAGCCTGACTTGGTAGCTCAGCCTGTAATACCAGCACTTTGGAGGCCGAGGTGAGTAGATTGCCTGAGAGGGTTTGAGACCAGCCCAGGCAACTTGGCGAGAATGAACTTTTCTCTACAATAAATCAAAAATTAGCCGGGAATGGTCGCACGTGCCTGTAGTTCTGGTTACTTGGAAGGCTGAGACGGAAGGATCACCAGAGCCCAGCAGGTCGAGGCTGAGGTGGCTGTGAGTGTGTCACTGCTCTCCAGCCTGGGCAACAGAATGAGACTCCAACTCAAAAAAAAAAAAGAAAGAAAGAAAGAAAAAGATAAGGAAAAAGACTGCAATATTGAAATACATAAATCTCAAGGGCATTATCCTAAGTGGAAAAAGTCAATCTCAAAAGGTCAATAAAAAGTTCCATGCTCGGCCGGGCTTGGTGGCTCAGCTTGTAATCCCAGCACTTTGGGAGGCCGAGGCGAGTGGATTGCCTGAGCCCGCGGGTTCGAGACCCACCTGGGCAACTTGGAAAGCCCCCATCTCTACAATAAATCAAAAACTAGCCGGGCGTGGTAGCGTGCACCTGTAGTTCCAGCTACCTGGACGGCTGAGGCGGAAGGATCGCCGGAGCCCAGTAGGTCGAGGCTGCGGCCAGGAGCATGCCACTGCACTCCAGTCTGGGTGACTGAGTGAAACTCCAACTCAAAAAAAATAAAATAAAAAAGTTCCATGCTGTATTATTCCATTTACTGCATATTGTAGTATTCTTGAGGTTACAAAATTGCAGTGATAGAAAACAGATTAGTGATTGTCAGAGGCTAGGAGTGGTAGGGAGGGGAGGGACAGGTATGACTATAAAGAGATAGCACAGGGAGATCCTTGTAGTGATCCTTCTCCATCTTAATTGTGATTACCTGAGTCTACACAGGTGAAAAAATGGCATTGAACTACGCACACACATTCCATCAATGCTAATTTCCTGGTTTTGCTATTGTACTATAGTTATATAGGGTGTAACCATTGAAGGAAACTGAGAGAAGGGAACATGAACCTTTCTGTACTGTTTTAGAAACTTCCTAAAAACCTGTAATTGTTTCAAAACAAAAGGGTTAAAGTTTTTATGCAAATTATACCTCAACAAAGTTAATTTTTTAACAAACTAATGACAGAAAATCAAATTCATCTCTTTATGGTATCTTATTTGTTTATTCTTATTTTTATTTTCCCTGATTCTAATTCTTCAATTTTACTTATACTCTATTTTATGAATTCTAATCGTGAGCCAACAAAAGAATGTCGTAAAATATGGCATAAAAAAATAAATATTACTTTGCATTTAGCCAATAATTATAAAGCACTTACTTTACACCAGGCACACATCCAGACACATGGAAATGTCTAATACCTGCACGCAAGCTCTGCTTTGCCTCCTTCTGCCCCCACCATACACCACAGTCCCTAATCCACTTATTTTCCAAACTCCATTGCTTGTTCTTGAATCTTTCATGAAAATTCAAATTTTTTTTTTTCTTGAGACAGAATCAAAGCGACGCTCCCACTTCTGCCTCCCAAGTAGCTAAGACTACAGGCACATGCCACCACACCCAGTTAATTCTTCAAAATTTTTTTTTTTAATTTTTGTAGCAACAAGGTCTCACTATGTAGCTCAGGCTGGTGTTGAACTCCTGGGCTCAAGCAATCCTCCCACCTCGGCCTCCCAAAGTGCTGGAATTACAGATGTGAGCCACTGAGCCCAGCCTTAAATGGTATTTCTGAAAGGAAAGGAAGAAAGCAGGAATGAGAACTCTTTGGTAACCACCAGAAAACAGGAAAGTTCAGGACAAAGATGTGGTAGGAGGGAATGGCTCCACAGGCAACTAAAATTAGACGGGGATGTGGGGAAGAGTGCGTGTGTGTGTTCCAAGCGAAGAAGCTATTGGACAACAACCCCATAAACTGTTTTGTGTTGGCAAATCCAAAGCTGTTTACTGCATTCTATAACCACCAACCTCACTCTGGCAACTCAAATTAATACCATCATTGTCAAAGGATTAGTGCAAATCCAACACCAATGCTGAAAAAAATAGCTCAGACAGCAATGGCAACTTCATAAATGTAAAAGGTGGTGTTTTATTTATTGGCCTAGTATTCCATAATGTTCACTGCAAATGCAGACCTCAGAGAAGTCACTCGGTACAGTGATTAATGGTCATTATTCCAGACCCCTGGACTTGGGTGGCTCATGAAGGAACAAGTGATGTCCAAGAATCTACATCATTCATTTTTTTTTAAACCTGAAACTCTCAAGGACCAGAAAATTTTTATCAAACCTAAGTACACTCAGCCCTATGGTACTCTTGGGACCACAAATGAAAAAATCTCCCCTTCTCCCTTGGTCACATGTACCTTTATGTAGTAAGATCCTCTTTTAAAACTTTTTTTCCTTATTTCAAGCTTATCCTGAATGTGCTTGAACATGTCAAAAATAAACTTTAACTCTAATTTTTTTTTCAGTCTTTAATCCCTCCAAGGTCCTTCTTGAGAACCTAGATTGAGAGGGAAAAAAAAACCAAAAACTGGATTCCCTTACTAAGCGTAACCCAGCCTATTAGCCCCCTAAAAAAGAATCTGGCTTGTAATTAAATGGACATCTTCCTTATGGAGGCTTCAAAAAGTGGTCCAGTATAAATCCTGATTCAAGAATATGGTGGGACGAGGAAGCTAGAGTCTTAGTTTCACAACCACGACAGACACTGTGGCCCTCACACTGCTGTATATAGTTCTAGCACTTAACTTGATGTCTGGTACATAGGACTTAAACAATATTTTTTAATTAAATTGAAAACTGACACAATAGTTTGTCAGGATAATTGTCTCCTGATTTAAGGCACCTCTGGAACAAACAGAGATACATCTGATCACAAAAATGCATAGGAGACACATTCTTGATTATGATTTCTCTCCTACATAATACATAGATTTTGCCACTCTCTTTATCTCCATCCCTGAGCCCCAGATCCACATTTTTAAAGGCCTACTAGACATTGCCACCTGGAATTGGCTGGCACCTATCACTTAATATGTTTAATCATGTTAATCTCAAATCTTCCTAGTGTGCCAAACTAGACCAGTGGTTCTCAACCTATGGAATAAGCAGTTAACAAATCATAGAGTCAGTAGGTTACCAAAGGCAGGCAAATGAATGGGTCAGCCTCGGATGCAGGCAGTAAGAGGGTACTTTGTCAATTGAGAATTTGAAAACAATAATAACAGTCAGTCATTTTATTATCACAATCACCAGAATTCTAAGCAATGTCAGTAATAAAATACTTCTCCAAAGATAAATATCCTATTCCTCCAAGTTTTAAATAGTTTCTGTGGTAACTTTTGAGTTTGAATAATATTTAATTTCAAATTAGAAATTTGTATTACTTATCCTTTAACAAGTATTATATTCTACATGGAATCTGACTCAAAGAAGTCTCAGTACACAATTGCCCCTAACACACATGGTCCCAGTACCTTACACCCAAACATTTAGAGAAAGTTTGCAGAGGTTCAGAATCATTCCAGAGTACTTCAGACACCGTTCATGTCTCTAGCCCCTGGGATACTACATATTCCTACATTAAAATAGGAGATTTGAAATCAACAATGATAGCATAGTGATAGTAAAGGCAATCAGAATGCGAATTAGTTCAAGTCTTTCATTCTATATTACCAGTGGAGTTCTTACCTTGTTTAAGTTTAAAATTGTAAAAAAGTGCCAGGCACAGTGACTCAGCCTGTAATTCTAGCACTTTGGGAGGCTGAGGTGAGAGGATTGTCTGAGCTCAGGGGTTCAAGACCAGCCTGGGCAAGTTGGTGAGATCTTATCTCTACAATAAATCAAAGAATAAGCCAGGCATGGTAGCGCATGCCTGTAGTTCCAGCTAGTCGGAAGGCTGAGGCGGAAGGATCACCTGAGCCCAGCAGGTCAAGGCTGCGGTGGCCATGAGCAGTGTGCCACTGCACTCCAGCCGGGGCGACACAGTGAGACTTCAACTCAAAAAACAAATTAAAATAAAATTATAACAAAGTGAGAATTTCAGGTAAAACTATTTTGTGGTAAATACAATTTTTAGTTCATACTTGAACTATTTTGTTAATTTTTTAATCTTTTCCATTAAAATTTATTCCTAAATTATCAGCTTACTTAAAACTCTTAAAGGGTAAATACAGTAAATAATAAACAAAACAAAGAAAAAATAAGCAAAATAGTAGTTTATTTTCTTTTATGACAATCAGGCATGACAATGCTAGTATGGCATCTCATAGTGTCAATGACACAATTTCTTCCATCTTGATGCTCCATCTTGATGCCTTCAGCAATGGTTCACCACCAGGTCCATATTTAAGCATGAGAGAAGAGAGAAAAAGAAGACCAGTACTTTTCCTTGTATGAGCAAGATCCAGAAGTTGTTCACATTCTTCCACTCACATCCCCCAGCCAGAAAAAGGCTGCTGCCCACAGGTGTACAAGTTATTGCACAAGAGCATCTGGCAGAAGGAGTGAGCAAGGGCTAGAATCCAGCTTGTCCACTGCCACCATGCTATTCCTGTCACATAACTGCACCTGCCCAGAGGAAAGGGCACCTTTTTCTAATTCACACAAAGATACCATTTGGGCCAGCAATAGCTCTCAGACAAAAACTGTCACATGGCCACAACAAGCTGCACAAGGAAAGAAGTAGAATACTGTGATTAAATGAGCAGCCATTACCTAACTAAAACCTTATTAGATATAAGAAGGAAGAAATAGATATCAGGCAGATATCTAGAATACAGATCACAAACACATTT
>CAUYQG010053379.1:0-17572 GCA_963574415.1 Tarsius wallacei
CGTGGTAGCGCGCGCCTGTAGTTCCAGCTACTTGGAAGGCTGAGGCGGAAGGATTGCCGGAGCCCAGCAGGTCGAGGCTGCGGTGGCCGGGAGCGGCCACTGCACTCCAGTCTGGGTGACAGAGTGAGACTCCAACTCAAAAAAATAAAAATAAAAATAAAAAAAATAAAGTAAGATATGCTGACTTTCGATCCAAAATAAAAAAACAAAGATGACCAATAGTGATTCACGTACCAGAGATGAGAGCACACAGAACCAGGCCATCTCCCTTTCTGCACCAGGCCATTCACAGTCATGGCAGTCATTTCACTGTCTTCCTGGAAGGAGAAAATTGCATTTTCCTCTCCCCGGAAGAACGCCTAGGCCCAAGACAGCTTCTAGGGCCATGGTACTGTGGCTCCCTGCATTTTCACTAGAGACCCTTCCTGGAGCCATGGAAAGTCATCATAAGAGCGGGGCATGCAAGGAAAAAACAGGCAATTCCTACGGTTTTTCCCAGTGAGTCATTCCCAAGCAAGACAATAGATGCCCTGACTTTGAGGGCATCTATCGATCAGTTACAGAGACAGTATAACATGGAAAAACCCTCAAGTAGGGTTTCCAAAGCTAACAGGCCTGACGTGGAATGATTTGATGTTAGAATCTATTTTTGTCCATGGATTACCTATGGAACAGAATGCAAGTGTTGAAGGTTTCCACCAAACTAGAAGTCAATACTTCTACATGGGATAGTTTGGATAAATCTAATAAGCTCAACTAGGCCTTACTATTTAGCCATCTGAATTAGATCTCTAATAATTTAAACTAGACCTTTCCACTTCACAGTCATACTTGCAGAAACTGGTTTTTCAGTCACTCTGCAACACAATAGTCTCTAACGTTAGTGGACTGGAACCCAGCAACATAAACAAAGAATACAGCAGAAAGTTTTCATCCACACTGTGGACACATGCTTGTTTGAGACACTGGCATCATGCATTGGAAACATAAACCAGCCACTTAGAGTTCGGAGGTCACCATATGTGATTTCATCCGTAGACCCGCCCACCGCACATTACGATGTCAAGTCTGGGTTTTTCTGCTGACAAGCACGGCATTATCCGGGAGTCTGGAGTTTGGAAGCAGACAGTGACTGCCAGGTCTGTTTTGTACTTGACCCAATGGAACAGAAAGACCCATGGGAGGATCCACTATCGGTCCGTGACATGCATGGCGGACCCAAAGTTGCGCTTACCACTGGCCTCTCCCTCCCATGGATGCCGTTTTTCCTGATTCCCTCCCCTCACCAACCATGCCACATTCATCTCCGCACAAACACCTGATGGCTTCTAACACACTTTCTGGCCAAAGCACGCAGGTTAACCGAAAAGCAAACCCACGTGGTTGAGTGGCCACTCGATGCTGGTATCATCTGTGAACATACACAAGATAAAAGTGACCTGGGCTTCTCCTCAGGAAAGTGCTAGATCCTCAGAGGTGAAGGACTGAAAAATATGACAGAGTTACCAGGGAAAGTTGATACTGAGTCACTGAATGCAAAAACATTAAGCAGACACAGAAAAAAGAGGTTGGAACAAAAAGAGACTCACGGGAACGACCCACTTCCATGTCCAAAGAAGTAACGGGGCCTGGTAAACCCCCTCCCCAAGACAGACATGATGACAGTGGTCTTGGAAATGCTGTATGGAAGCTTCTATTTAAAAAAACATCAGATTGGCCTGGTGCAGTGGCTCACACCTGCCATCCCAGCACTTTGGGAGGTGGAGGTGAGAAGATCGCCTGAGCCCAGGGGTTCGAGACCAGCCTGGGCAACTTGATGAGACCTCATCTCTACAATAAATCAAAAAACTAGCCAGGTGCGGTGGCGCGTGCCTGTAGTTCCAGGTACTTGGAAGACTAAGGCGGAAGGATCACCGGAGCCCAGCAGATGGAGGCTGTGGTGGCTGTGAGTGTGCCACTGCACTCTAACCTGGGCAACGGAGTGAGACTCTGACTCCAAAAAAAAAAAAAAAGTCAGATCAAATCCAGAGTCATTTCTAATCTTATACACATAAAAACCCATTTAAGTAAAATATTTTAAAGGTCTATATAATTATGGCAGGTGTCAGGCACCTAAGGAATGGGGCCACATTCCTCATGGAGCAGGGCAAGGCGAACCCTGCCATATACTCTGGGACTTGGACAAGTGAGGGTGTGGGAACAGGAGACCACATAAAGTTCTACCTCTGAAACAAATTGCCAAGCAAAGTGAGACTCCTAAGGGGATATTCAGGACTTTTCCACAAAGAATTCATTTGATGTTTCCTTTCACTTCAAAATTATATCACTAGAATATGTGATCAGGCTGGGTTCAGTGGCTCACCTGAGCCCACAGGTTCGAGGCCAGCCCAGGCAACTTGGTGAGATCTCATCTCTACAATAAATTTTTTAAAAAGTAGCACACACCTGTAGTTCTGGTTACTTGGAAGACTGAGGCGAAAGGATCGCCACAGACCAACAGGTCGATGCTAGGGTGGCCATGAGTGTGCCACTGCACTCCAGCCTGGGTGACGGAGTAAGACTCCAACTCAAAAAAAAAAGAAAAAAGAATATGTGATCACTGCAAGTAGATGGTTAATTTCAACTGAAAAAAAAGATAAGTAAAATATATGGTATGTTCTCCTGTTTTTTGCTGACTACACGGAGATAAACACAAACAGATGGTCACACACAGGGCCTATAGCTTTAGGCTTCTTGAATGGTGGGTTTAAGAGTGATTTCTAGCTTTCTGCTTTTCAAAATTCTCTGCAATAAACAGCCAATGCTTTCATGATCAGATTAAAACATTTTTTAATGTATGATTTCAAAAAGAGCTGTACTATCTTTCATAATTTTTTAAAGTGAACATTTAAAATATTTAATGCCTGTGGATTTTTAAACTTTTTGATGCAATTCCTTGGAAAGCAAATAAATAAAATGATGAGAGTCTGAGTTGTGGCCTATTTAATAAGCCCACTCCTCAGTCCACAAAAGCTGTAGTAACATACAGCTCGGGTATTCAAACAAGGGTAAAATATGGAACACAGACAATTGATGCTTCATCAGTGAACCGCACAAACATTTCAAAGACTCTGAATCCCAGGCTTTAGAAAAAGGCTCTGCCTAGCAGTGAACAAACCAGAAAGCCTATAATAAATAGGTTTATTTCCGAGCCAGTGTACTGTATTCTGTATTAGGTATACTCTGTGTCCACCTCATTTTGGAACATGCACTTTTTCCGTGAGATGCCTTAATTTTTATTTTAATTAAATGCCAAAGGCTGCAGCAAAGAAGCCAGTATGTAAATCGGTGAGTCTGAGATTCTGAATAAGGTACGCCCACTCTGCAGTTCTGCTGACATTGGTCGGGGTGACAAAGGATGGAGGTTGCTCTGGGAAGTCCCAGCCCTTGACCCTTAGGCCCCCATGCCCTCCGGGCCTGCCAGGCCTATGTGGAAACTGAACAGCATGAACACGGAAGACCAAGATTCTTTCCAAAGTGCTCTGTGCACGTGGGATTACCCCCCCGCCCGCCCCAAAGAATGACTTCGCATCGTGAGCATGTGAATTTGACAGCACAATTCATAAGCAGACAGGATATTCGGTCTTGCATAGCTTCCATTTAATGCTAGATTGCTGCTCCAGCTTAATGAGAGATCCTCTGGATGCCCCAAACAGAAGAGTTTTGTTACAAAATTAATAAATAAAAGCAGGGCCCAAGAAAGACACAGGCAACAATACGAAACACTCGGGAGATTTTTTTCCCCTTTTTTGTGGATAGCACTTTACTGCCCCCTTTTGCACTTTAACATCAGAACAAGTTTCTCCACAGACTAATTCTGAAACCAGAGAAAGAGTGGGGTGCAGGTGGGGTGTCTGGTTGACACAGAGCTCAGCCACCAGACACTGATGCTTAGAGTAACTCTTCAAACTTCCAGCAAGCGCACCCCTGTCTTCTCGGTGGCCTTAAACCTGCAAGAAAAGAGGTAGTCACAGGAGGGTTTCATGGACACTTTCTGTCTTAATTCAAATGCATACGTGTGTAGGAACAATTGCCTGTTTTCACAGGGAACCTCTCTTTCACACGTTCCTAAAACAAATATCACCTGCAACATGAACCTGATTGATTCAAGAAGAACAGAGGCCTAAAAGCAGGCTGTACAATTTGGAACCATTAACGTGTTCTAAATCCGAGAGCAAAGAGCAGAGGCGGGCGTGTACATTTCAAACTTCACACCATGACAAGCAAAATCTTTTCAAGAAAAGGAAAGACTAGAAGACCAGAAATTCAAATGCATGTCGGGCTGATAGGCACCCAAACCAGTCCAGCAACTCTTCAAGGTGAGGCAGATTTGTGCCTCTTTGTCTATGCATGCATTTCAAAAAAAAAATAATAAAAAACTACAGTCTCCAGGAAAGTTTTATTTATCAGATTTTAATCTGCAATGACAGAGCTAGAGAGCTTGGTTCCCGGCGCAATGACCTGAACTTGCATTTGATAGAGTCTGAGTGTACTATGGTGTAGACTTTTATTTCAACTTAATCCATTTTCCTCTGTCATTCTACAATTACTGTACGAGTCAAAATAATATTAGATTTCACAGCCTACAATGCTGCACAGTTGAGTGAAAACTGATTCCTTTTGATGTTAATCTTGTTTTTTATTTGTGATATAAGGCTCAAAACACTAGTGGCTAAAGTAAATTTTATTTTAAGATGCCAAAGATAATATTTATTCTCAGTTTAAACATTTTTATTTTTTCCAGAGAGATAACACAAGCACTTATTTCATTTTTATCTGTGACATGATTTTTACTTTCATAAAAACCTCCAGTTCAGACAGGTGTGTCTCTAATAGACGAAGCTTGAAAAATATATCTACAAGTATATTAATCATCAAGTCAAACTTTAAGTGGGTGATGCACAGATAGCTTTGTTTTTTCTTTTCACAAGTTAACAGAGACTAGTTAAATCTCTGTCATGAAATGAAAGACGCAAATCAAAACAAAAAAATAGGGGTCTTTACTTTATGCAGTGAATCTAATACTCCACCACCAGCAGCACTTTCAAGAATAAAAATCATCCCATGAATGATGTAGCTAGAGAGAGCAACCTTTGGGGATGGACAGGGCAAGGCTGGGATGCTGGAAGACACAGTGGGAAAGTGAGGAGGTGCATGATCTCACAAATGCCAAGCTCCATCCTGCTGGTCAACCACGGCGGCTCCACTCCCGAGAGGAGGATTTCATAACCCGCGGAGACAGGAGGCAGGGCAGGCTTCTTTCCCAACTGTAATTTGTTTGCACCTGTACAGTCTTGTTCCAAACCATGCTTTTAGCAAAAGTCTATAAAGGAAGGTGGAACCCTTGTTATTTATAGGTGAGGCACCCGAAAGAAAAATGGTTTTCATAGAGAAAGAAATTCAAAGGGCACTTCCAGCTGGTTCTCTCCTGTGTTAGATAAAAGTGTTCAGACCCATTTGCTCATTTACCTGAGTGGGGGAAATCACAGAGATGAAAGGTGTTCGTAAATCATCCAGGGAATGGCAAGGCATTGAGAAAACTCCAAGAAATGGAATTAAGACATAGCACAGTGCATAGCAATATGGTATTCTAAAGTGGGGGGGTCTGTCTTTTATATTAGCCCACCCTCTCTCTTTCATTCCTACCATCACCTTTTTTTCCTAACTATAAAGAATTTTACCTACTTAGAGAAATGATTCATCCATGTTTTATTAAAATGAAACATCTCCCTAAAAATCTACCAAAGTAATGAAAGGAGAAAAAAAAAAAAAAGATGGACCCTCTCCTTTTTGGAAGGGAAGGCATATGACCAGCTTAAGGTCCCCATTCCTGCTTCTCTAGGATTGCCTCTTTTTTGTTTATTATGGGATCCCTTATCTCCTACCAAATGTCTTGCATACATTGGGTGCCCAATATGTGTTTGTGAAATTAAAGAATAAATGAATTAATAAGTGAGGCACAGGATGAGATAAAACTTAGTTCTCTCTTGCTATAAGAGATTCTCCTTCCCAGTCAAGTAATTCGCCTAGCAACACAATTTATTATTATTAATAATATTATTTTGAGTTGGGGGCCTCACTCTGTTGCCCAGACTGGAGAGCTCTGGCATGATCATGGCTCACTACAGCCTCAACCTCTTGGGCTAAGGCGATCCTTCTGCCTCAGTCTTCTGAGTAGCTGAGACTACAAGAGCACACCCCCACGCCTGGCTAATTTTTTGATTTTTTTTGTAGAGGTGAGGTCTTGCCAGGTGGCCCAGGCTGGACTCGAAGTTCTGGGTTCAAGGGATCCTCCCAGCTCGACCTCCCAAAGTGCTGGGATTACAG
Source organism: Tarsius wallacei (assembly GCA_963574415.1). Lineage (NCBI taxonomy): Eukaryota > Metazoa > Chordata > Mammalia > Primates > Tarsiidae > Tarsius > Tarsius wallacei. The sequence continues at coordinate 6,367 of CAUYQG010053379.1, forward strand.
GCATAAGCTGCCGTGCCCGGTCTAGCAACACAATTTATGAGGTTGCATGTGACTGCTTTACAAGCAACTAAATGGCTGTCTCCTAGACACGTCCTCCTTCCTGGGTTCCAGGAGGGGTCAGGGCTAGGTCTGCTGTGGGCGGATGACAGGAGACATTTTCCTGCTAGTCTCAGGGCTTCGCCACAGCTGGTGGAGTAGGGGAAGAGAAACAAAGCCGGCTACCAAACAGCCAGGGCTGATCTGCCAACATCAAGAAGGAGCAGAGCCAGGTGGGGTGACTGATTTCCGTATGGATCACCCCAAACCCTGTGTACCTTATACAAACGGTAACAGCACTCTGATGGAACCTTGTGGGCCACGTATCTTATTTCATGCTCAGTCACCACATGCAGCCTGGAATTACCTTGACCAAAACCCAAAACACCCCAGAAGTTAAATGCTATTAAGTAATTCAAACAAGCAAGCAGCTACTGAGAACTAAACGGAAGTGAATCGGACGAGGAGGAGGTCGGGAGAGGCGCTGGGGCCCTGAGTTCTGAAGCAAATGAAGATGAGCTTGTGAGGGACCCCTGGCCGCTGGGTCCCAGGTGCACAGATGACAGGCAGGGTGAAAATGCAAACCTTAGAGGCGCCCCTCTGGAGTCAAAAGAACCCCAGGCCCACCAATATTCACCGCCTGGCTTCCTTAAACAAACTGCTCCAAACTTGCAGAACATCAAAAGCCAGATGGGCTGTACTGAATGAATCCACAGGCAAGAAGCCAGAATCCCAGTTTGCTGTAGAAATAGGCCTGGACTTGATTTGAGTCTTCTCAGCTCTGACAAGCTGGAAGCTGGCACAGAGCCCAAAATCCAAAATAAAATGGCATTTAATTGTGACTAGACTCTAAAAAAGATGTCATACTATCTCCTGAGCTTGACATACACTCAGCATCTCACCAAATGGATCTCTCCTCGAAAATCTGACCTCTTTTTCTCCCAGCAAGAAACGATCCAATATTTAAATTCTAACGAGGAAAATGTTCATAGTCAAAGGAATACTCAATAAATGCATTAATGCGACACATTATTATAACCATCTAGTCATCCTTTAAATGGCCTGAGTGTTGTTTTGTTTCCATTGGGTACAACCTTGTTATATCAAAGTTTCAAAGGATCCACTTAAAAGTATACATCCATCATAAGAAAGTGACAATAAATCAAGATGGATAATGCAACAGTTACACCCAAGACTTTTTTATCCACCTTACATACAGTGCTTTGAGCAAATGCACGCTTAATCCAGTGACAGGATAACCAGTTCCTCCATGCATGAACAGGAGAGGCAGATAATTAAGAAGAGGAATCCTGGCATGAGAGTCCCTGGATCCAAATCCACTTGTTAGCTAAATATGACTTTGACTAAGCTATTGAGCCAATCTGGCCTCAGTCTCCCCATTGGTATCATGGGTATAATGAGAGTACTTCCCTCATATGGTCGCTATGAAGTTTAACAACTATTTGTCGAGCCGTTAGGCACATGGTGAGTGCTGGATCAAACTGCTGTTATGTAAAACAATGTCCACCAGGTAAGCAGCTTTCTAAGTAAGAAATACCATGTAATATTAATGCAAAAATGCTACCATGTCCATTCTGACTGGTTGAGTTCATGCATTTATTCAACAGTCGAATCTCTTACTGTACCATTTACTAGAATATGCTAAATGAATTCAGACAAAGACCCTACCCTCAGTCCAAAGATGCACAGCTGAATGAAAATGTCCAGAGTCATAAATGTTATAAGAAAGCAGCAGAAGAAGAAAAACAGAGGAGACAGTATCTAATTTAATAGCAGAAAGGAAATACAAAGGCGCTTCCTAGAGCAGAAAGTCTTAAAAAATGTGAGCAAGTTTGACAGGCAAACAAAATAGGACAAGCACGGTGGCTCATGTCTGTAATCCCAGCATTTGGGAGGTTGATACAGGAGGACTGCTTTAGCCCAGGAGTTCGAGACCAGCCTAGGCAACATAGCGAGAACTCATCTCTACAAAAAAAAAAAAAAAAAAAATCAAAAAATAAGCTGAGCTTGGTGGTGCGCACTTGTCGTCCCAGCTACTTGGGAGGCTGAAGTGGGAGGATCGCCTGAGCCCAGGAGGTCGAGGTCATGGTGAGCAGTGATTATACTACTGCACTCTGGGCTGGGCAACAGTGAGACCCCAAATCAAAAAAAACAAAATAAAAACAGCATCAGAGAGTTTAAAGGCGAAAGTGTTACGGTCTTTATTAACAGAATTTTTTTTCTTTGTACGCAGAAGGCAAGTTTTTGAATCACAGCCAAGCCCACAGTAGACGGTCAATTAATTTTTATTAATGATAACTGACATTTACTGGTTCATTGTGTCAAGCACAGAGCTTAGCTCTGTAAATATATTTAATCCTGACCACAATTGTGTTACGCTTTTATTCTGCATGATTATATTATTGTCCCTATTTTAAGGGATGGGACAACTGAGAGACATCGAGGATACTGCTCCCAAAAATCACAAGGCTAATAAATGGCTAAACAGGGCCTGGGCGCACACGGCCAGATCCCAAAGCACGTGCTCTTAATTAAACTACAATGGTCCTTGTCTACTGTCTCTGCGAAACTGAATTGCCCAAGCTATCTTTTATCACACTCATTTTGAAAAGCAAAAGGTACTGATCATTTTCCCACCAAGAAGGTAGCTGAAATCAGTGGGTTAGCTATTCCATGGGGTCTGTTTGTTCCATGTGTGGCCTCTTTGTCTTTGAGTTATGGCCAGGTGTATGAAATAATAGAGTATGTTCACAGGTGACACGTTATAGACACACATTTTTCTTAGCTGAAATAGAATTTCTTTGACCGGTTTACTTTTTTTTTTCTTCTTGAGACAGGGTTTCACTCTGTCACCCGGGCTAGAGTGCAGTGGCACCATCATGGCTTACTGCAGCCTTGACCTCTTGGGCTCAAGTGATCTTCCTGCCTCAGCCTCCCAAGTAGCTGGTACTACAGGTGGATGCCACCAAACTCAGCTAATTTTTCTATTTTTTTTCTGTAGAGACAAAGTCTTGCTTTGTTGCCCAGGCTGGTTTTGAACTTCTGGGCTCCCACCTTGGCCTCCCCAAAGTATTGGGATTATAGGTGTGAGCCGCCACATCAAGCCTTACTATTTTCTTTATTTCAGCAATGTACGGTGACTTTGCTTAAGGATGCTCAGAGTCTTTCAAGACTCAAGCTTCTTTCTCCCCTCCTGGGTTGCTTCTGGACCCCCTTAGGACGAACGCCATTCCCTTTCTCTCAAGTTCCCACCACACACAAGACCAGGACCCCTACCCTGGAATGTACTTATTCCCACCTGGACTTTTCTGCTTGCCTTTGAATGAAAATCTCCAGGGTAGGCAGGGTGTAGTGGTTGACACCTGTCATTCCAGCACTTTAGGAGGCCGAGATGGAAGGACTGATTGAGCTTAGGAGTTTGAGACCAGCCTGGGCAGCATAGCAAGATCTTTTCTCATCAAAAACAAAAAAACAGCTGGGTGTGGTGGTTCGTACCTGTGGACCCAGCTACTCAGGAGGCTGAGGTGGAAGGATCACCTGAGTCCAGGAGGTTGAGGCTGTGGTGAGCTGTGATTGTGCCACTGCACTCCAGCCTGGACAGAGTGAGACTCCAAGTTAAAAAAAAAAAAAAATCTCCAGGGTAGAGGTCATTCTACCTTGTGTTCTCAGAGCCTTATAACAGGCCTAACAGTAAATAAATGCTTGTTGAATAAGTCAATGAATTCTCCATCAATGGTCTGCATCCCTGATGCTCTCAGCACAGCAAGAAAGGGGCTGGGGGCAGTAAGGCAAAGATCACAGACTTCTCCAGGGAGCCTAGCTTTGAAAAGTGGAATCATCAGTTTGAAAAGTATGACCTGTCCTTGGTCTGGAGCAATAGTTCTCAGCGCGTGACCTCAAAGCAGCAGCACCTGCATAACCTGTAAACCTGCGAGCCCCACCCTAGACCTTAGGAATCAGGAACTCTGAGGGTGGGGCCCAGAAATCCCTGCTTTCACAAGCCCTTTAGGGGATTCTGATGCCCTAAAGTTCAAGACCCACGGGTCTCCCGCAGTCTTCCCACCCAGGTCTCACCCACCTCCAGTAGCAGAGAGATGCTGATTTAAAACGATGTCAGCCTCCATAAACATAAATTTGGGTGGTCTGTCCATCCCCCTATACTTTCTGGATGCCAATGCTCGCCAGTCGTAAGGAGGGACGATGAAATGAAGCAATGTTTGTCCCTGACTTTTAGGGTGGCGAAGACCTGCGTATGAATCACAGCGGACAGTGTATGTTGTTCTTTCTATACGTGAAGAATTTAACTACAAACTGCTGGGATTACAAAGAAAAGTTTTTTTAAAAATAGAGATTATGTTTGATCTACTATATAAAGAAAGAGAGGGGACACATCTAAGAGAAACTTTCCCGGATAGTCCATAATGATGATCTGTTTCCCCATAGAATGGAAGGATTCAAGGCCTGCGAGAGAGTTTTATCTAAAGTGTACCACAGGTAGAGTTGTGATCGTTGAGTAAAAACATGACATTTTCTAACATCGTCGGCTGCTAAGGACATTCTAAGCTGGCCTTGAACACGTTGTGCACCGTCCCACTCAGTTATTAGGCCATTCTGATACAGGGCAAATGTTTTAGGACCGCAGTATGCCCAATTAAGTGGCAGAACGAGCAAGCTTGCTGTGCCTCAAGTTCATCAGCTCTAACACGGGACCGGAAGACACTTCTGGCTTTGCAGGTCAGAAATCCTATGATATATGTGCACCTAGGTTAGGCGCCCCACGGGGAGTGTGGATGGGGAACAAGGCAGACAAGACAGTAAGGAGCTGCACCTGGCCCATTTAAACACTCTCCCCACCCTCCCGACCACACAACAAGCTCAAGCCTTGGGACTCTCTGTAATCACTCACTTTCCTCAAATACAAATACGTTGATCCCACTGGTTTCAAAAATCTGGGTAGCACTCATAATTGTTCTGGGGTAACCCGGCAGTGGTATACATGAAAAAACACCGATTAACGCCTCAGGAGCAATGGGGACTGAGGTAGCACTTATTCAAAATGAGACCTGTCATTAAAATTGGATGCAACCAAATTCAAATTGAGAAAATAAACTGGATTGTTTGACCGTTCTAGATGGAAAATATGAAGAATCTACACATAGTATGGAAGAGAACAATGTTTTCAGAGTGTGGCAAAACACCAGTGGTTCATTCATTGGCTCTGAATGCATGCCTACCACAGAGTGGTTTGAACGTTTATCTGCTCGTGCTTTAGAGAATGAAAAAAGCGAACTATTCATATTCGCTACTGCCCTTTTTTTTTTCTCCCTATTTTGTTTAGAGAATTAACTAAGGGAAGAAACAACTTGTTTTTCTTGAATGGTGCGTTCCCCTGCCATGTTTCCTTATTTGAAATCAGCAAGTAGGCACTCACCAGCTTCAGAATGCTTTGGACTAGAATTACATATTTGAATTTATACATGAAAAGGAAAATATTTTAATATTTTAGAGCCACTGCTCTCTGCTGGAGTAACAGAAATAGGTTCACCTGGCATTCAGTGTGCATGGAAAACACTTAATAATTGGTCACCTACTCTTCCTACTGGTTTGCAGGGTGGATCAAACTTCTCTCTGAGGCTCCTGGAATATCTTCACGCAGGTGGACCACGAAGCTAAATGTTGGGTGAGGGTTGGTAAACAAATGGCAGGGCTCCCTGGAATGATTTCTTTAATCACTTTAACCCTGTTTGTAATAGAAAGCTGGAGGCCAGGGCAATCCGGCTTCTCCTTTTGTCATTTGCCTGCCATAAATATGCACCAGTCTGCATTTGAAAAGCTGAAGGAGGCCGCAAGCTTGCCGGACATTTATCATGCTCTGTTCCCTGTTAACAAGCAAATACTTTAGTTGAATGGGCCATTAGCAATCATTGTCAAATGGAGAATGCAAGGTGCTTGGATGTGACCAGCTTGTAAATTAGGGGGTGCCCCTTCTCTTTGAGGAAGCCAGACAAATGAAATGGATCTATTGATAGAGATTGCAGAATTAAGTCCAAGAAGACGGTAAGGTAGCAGGACTGCATGGGGCAAGTCCACGTGCAATCATTTTAAGTGTATTTGGTCTATGGAAGTTATATACTAATGCCTATAGTAATTCTCAGAGCCGTGAGAAAACAGCAATAAATGCAATATATCTGTAGCGCCAAACAGCCAAGTCAGCTGAGGACAAGGAACAAAAATCAACAAAATGGGTCTACAATAGAACATTTAGGGATTTCACGACAATCTCCGTCTGACACTAAAAGAACACAAGAGTTTAGAAGGACCCTGTGTTGCCGTTAAAAAAACAAACAAACAAACAAACAAAAAAAGCTCTGAATTCCCCTTTGTAAAACACACCCAAGATCCACTCCATCAAGACAGACTCTTAGGGTGTTTGCAGCCTTGTCTTAAGAGTTCAGACTTTCCCAAAGAAGTGCTGCGACTCTCCCATAATGCCAAGTAGAAGGCAATCAAGCAAATATTTCCCTTCTGGCTTGACCCAATTGTGGATGTCACTCTGCATGTAACCCAATCATGGTTTCAATGGCTTATTTTGTGTAATGACTGAAATGGAAAGTGTGGAAGGGAAAAACAAAAGTCCAGCTTATTTACAAGGTTGTTCAGGACAAAGGGCAATCAGACTCAACGGCATGGAGAATTTTTTGTTTTCGACTTGAAAGCTGGGCAGCCCTCACGTTTTTATAATCCTATAATTTACACGAAGGGAGCCTATCCCATTCAATTCAAAGGTTAAGACTCACACTTATGAAGAAAACTACACCTCGTAGAGCCCACTGGTTTTGGCATATTGGATTACTACTCATTTGAATTAAAACTAAATTCACTCTTTTATTTTTTTTTTTTTTTATTCTTTTTTTTTTTTTCCAGGATGGGAAAGACAAAACCGACAGAAGAGTTCTGTGGCCCAGAGACAGGGACAATGTGTCCTGTTTACCTTTGCTTCTCCCATGCGGTGTGAGACGGAGTTGGGTCTGAAAAGATGGCTGAAATCAAAAGGTCTCTGTTTTCTTTTCAGATAACCCCAGCCCTACCTATCCCCTCTGGTCTCTGTTCCTTCCCAGCATGTCCCAGCCTGAAGCCCAAATAGATTAAGACCAGGACGGCAAAGTGCAGTTAATCCCACAGAATGGCTGCGGCTTGTAGGCCAGGAGTTAAAAAGGAAAATCTCCCAGGCCCTGACAACTGCAGTGATCTGAAGTTTTAATCAGTCCCAATCTCAATCTATAAAAAAGGCCGTCAATGCAATCTACCTTTGCCATATTATCCACCACCAATGAGCAAGAACTGAGCAGCTTTTCTTTATGGCCTTAGCCATCCCAGACCACAAGTAGAGCTTTCATACTTCCTAATCCTAGTTTCCAAGTCTGCGTGGTTCTCACATAATACCCAACAGCCTGGAGCAAGGGCCTTCGTCTCTGCACCCTTTTCAGAGACGTGTCATTTCTAACATCAAGCTAATCTATATGTTGCCATGGCTTCACCCTTTATCTGCCTTTACATCTTATGAACTGCATGGATTTACCACATTATTTTTATCTGAAAGACAGAAAATGGTGGTTTTATTGCCATACAATCAGATTACTGCTGCTAGTTTCTCTATGCCTTTTTACCATACTTCAATCAAAAGGGATCAGTTTCTTTATACTCTTCCCCTGATTTACATCACATCTGTAAAGACCTAGTCTGAGTTGTAATCCCCTTATTAACTATGACCAGGGTTGATTTGCCTAAAAATAAAAGCAAATTGTGTCAGACCCTTTCACTTTGTTTTTGATTCGGAACTACAAAATGGATTACCAAAGAAATCTTCAGAGTTCACACGGCTAGTATAGTGCTGAATTTAAAATGAGAATTAAACAAGTTAAACAGGGGAGGCATGTCAACGGTTTACATCTTCCATCATGGGAGAAGGGCTGAATTGCTTATGTCTTTGTATTCTTTGGCTTTACAGGGACAATGAAGCCACAGGAGTTTTTCCAAGCTGTTCGGAACACGTCCCATTTGCTATCCTTCCTTCTTTGCTGTTCTTATATTCCTCTCCCAGACCCATTCTAATTCCCCCCTTTAAAAAGGGGGTGGGGGAGAGCTCTTCCTGAAAGAGCTAATTCCTGCCCAGAAGCTTAAAGTTCTATGGGTCCTGCATATTTTAATCAAAATATTTTAAACAGTTGAACACTCCTCTTTAAGGTTCTACTCCGCTACACAAAGGGTGAACTCATAAGCAAATCTATGTAGATGTTTAATAAGTGACCTGAAAAACAGGTTCTTTATGTCAGCAGCAAAGGAAGGCAGAGATTAGGCAGCTATGAGGACCATTCTAATCATCTTTCTTAGAAGGGTGCTTCTTTTTGTGTAATTTGCAATTAAGCATCTTAATAAAGTTTTCATCAAATGTTAAAGAAATATCTTTCCTAAATGTGGTGTGTGTGTTTTAATTGGGGTCTGCAATCTGCATTTCCTTTCCCTGCCACTCCCATTTCTATGACGCGTCGCTGCAGTCATGCTGGGATCTCAACAGTTTCCCACTAGGTGAACACACTGTGAAACGTCGTCGCTTGAAGTTGGGTGTCACACGGAAGCTCCTGGAGCTACCTGGCAGGTGTCCGTGGAAGAAAAGATAGCGAGGACGTAGTTGCACCCGTTGCAAGGTATACCTGGAGGCAATTACCTCGCTGATCCACCAGCCAAAGGATTCACCTCAGTAAGTTTGCAGATAAGAGGTTTTGCGGTCACTAGTATACCAATTGTCCCTCGGCTGGCTCTGTACGCAGAAACTGTCGCAATGGCCAGTTCACCTGTCCCCGTACCTCAGCTTAGGAGTCGGAAGCATTCAGAAACATGGCAGTGATTTGCATTTCTTTGCATCAGAGGGACAAGTGTCAACAGCTATGCTTTGTGAAAGATTTAGAACCAAGTGCTTAACAAATCATCTTAACCTCCCGCTCCCGTTTCTGGGGCTTGAAGCTGTAATTGTCGAGGTTAAGTGCTGTCCCTAGACACACGATTCCCAAATAAATTCTCATCTGAAAAGAAGGCTAGCAAGTATGTTGGGAAAGACCGCTTCAGCTCGGGCTTTGTGCGCTGCCTGGCTCAGTGGTCCTCCAGGACGACGACAGTCCATTACCTACAGTTTATCATCCTGACAAAATGCAAGGAATGTGGATGGGAGGGCACTAACAATTCCACCCCTGGAGCTTTGAGCTTTTTTCTCTCTATATTAAAACCGACAAGATTAACCCACACGCAAGCTGTGGAGCATAGTTCAAGGGGCTATTCAATCAGTGCTGAATGTGCATTTGTTTACCTACAAAAATAAGAATTTCAGACACAATGGAAGGCAGGCTGGCTTATATATGTAATTGAATGGACTGTTTAAACAGCACTATCCATTGTAGTTTATTTTATCAATCTCTGGCAGGTCTGTATTTATTCAGGGCCTGACTGTGGTGAAGCCCATGTATTATACGTTATCTGGATATTATCCAGCCTCTCTTTTGTATCAACTCGATCAATAGCAGGAATTCAGTGCTGTGTAGGGAAAAAATTACATGGGAAAAGCAAAATGCTGTGCTAACTAGCCAGCATGGGATGCATATGGAATGGCATCCCTAAACATTAGAAACCAACACATTTTTTTTCACCAAGTGCAGCTCATTTCAGAATACATACCAATACAGATAGAGATCTGCTACTCTAAAGTAAAATTAAATTTTTTTTAAAGAGCCAACGGCTTCATGTGGGCAAAAATATCACCCTTGGAAAAAAATGTTCTACTGAAACGTTAATTAAAAACGGAAGCTAGGCATTCCTGTTCTCTGCGGAATTAAAGAAGTAATAGTAATACTTTAAACAACCAAAATGGCTACAACTGACCCGATTCTAGCCAGACCCGTGAAGCCACGACAATAACCTAACAGGACGGCCGCTCATGTTTCTGTCTACAGAACTTCTTGAGATTATTACATCCACTCTGAGGGCTGGGAGCAGCACACAACGTGATTAAAGTAGTTATGGAGACGCTGAATTTACAAAAGATTTTCTGGACCCTGTATCCAAACAGCTGCTGTATATGCTGCCTATGTCGACCACCTGCTAAAAAAGCTGACCTCCGAATGAAACAAATCTAATTACCGAGGGTCGCTTCCTTACAAATGAATTGTTCCACAGTTCATAGGAACTGACGGGAGGCTTCAATGCATCTGATTACCTCCCTGCCACATCATGTTTACTGACTGAAACTTTCCCCCTGGAAATAAACATGCAGTTTCCCCAAGGAGAGCAACCTTCTGGCGCCAGTTAAAAAAAAAAAAAAAATTCATCCTCAAACTTAGAAAAAGGCTCTTTCATATCGTTCCCCCAGGAAGAAATCTTTCAGATCTCTCAAGCTAGCGTTCAGCTGCGTACTTGCAAAGGAGACCCCTTCCAGGGGACGCATCGCTGGGTCCTGCAGGCAAGCCAGTTATCACGAGAATTTCAAAAGAAATTCTACTGTTGGGAACAGGGAGCAATCAGTCCCGCAGCGACACCCCGGCACAGCAGTGCAAGGAGGCAGGCTTCCCGAGAAGGCCGGGCCGAGCAGGTCTCTAAACGCAGCCACCGCTCGGGAAAAACAGGCTCATCTTAACCATCAGGCCGGCGAGGAAACACCAGTCCCCTCTCCCACCCACCCGCAACGCATCACGAAAAGAAGATACGGATATCTAAACCTTGGGTGGAGATCATTATTGTTCTATCCCTTTGCCCCCCAAAGAGGTGTCTCTAATTCTCCTCCCGATACACACCAAAGAGTTGACAATCACGCAAGAGCTATGTACCGAGCTGAACGCAGAAGAGGTGCATGGGAATTTCTTTCAACTAGATTTAAATAAAAAAATTAAATCCTCATCGGGGGGGAGCAGCCCCCAGAGAGGCAGTCGGCGAAAGTGAGAGGCGGAGAGGGGCCGGCGCCTGGGGGAGGGGAGGGGCGAGCGCGGCGCCGGGCATTCGGCGAGGAAGAGTGACCTCTGTAGGCGCAGAGCGAGCGGCGGCGGCGCCCGGGCCCGATCGCCGCGCGCGGGTCCCGGCCCGGCTCGCCCGGGCGCCGCCGGGGGGG
>CAUYQG010053380.1:0-16535 GCA_963574415.1 Tarsius wallacei
TATATCTGACAAAGGCCTAACATCTAGGATCTACAAGAAACTCAAACGTGCCAAGAGGAAAAAAAACAAACAGCCCCTTTAAAAAGTGGGCAAAACATAAAGAAAACAAAATCATGAACTTTGCAGCAACCTGGATGGAATTAGAGCTTTTAATACTAAGAGATCTCTCACTGAAACAAAGAGCTGAGTATCACATGTTCTCACTCATAAGTGGTCCTTGAACAATGATCATATTGCTATAAGAAAAAGATTAAAAATAGAAGGAAACTGTGGGGAAGGGGTGGTGAGGGGGTGGGATTGATAGTAGTTGATATCTGCCTGGGGAAGGGGGGGAACACCTCATCTATAAGGTTACCTGCACAATGAATATTTGTATACCTAACCCTGAATTATACCCCACAATTTTAAAATAAAAATTAAAAGAGAAAAAAGTAAAAATTAAAAAAATAAAATAAATAAATAAAAAGTGGGCAAAAGACATGAATAGACACTTCTCAAAAGAAGATATACAGGCAGCCAACAGATACATGAAAAAGTGCTCAGCCTCACTCATCATCAGATAAATGTAAATCAAAACCACATTGAGATACCACCTAACCCCTGTAAGAATGGCCATCATTAATAAAACAAACAACAGGTTCTGGGGAGAATGTGGAGAAAAGGGAATGTTTCTACACTGCTGGTGGGAATGCAGACTAGTACAAACTCTTTAGAAGACAGTGTGGCGATTTCTGAATGAACTAGAAACCGACCTTCCATATGACCCAGTAATTCACCTATTGGGAATATACCTGGAGGAACTCAAATCATTCTATGAAAAAGATACCTGCACACATATGTTTTGCAGCTCTAGTCACAATAGCAAAAACATGGAACCAACCGTGTTGCCCATCAAAGCTGGACTGGATTTTAAAAAAGCGGTACATAAACACAATGGAATATTATGCAGTCATAGAGAAGGACAAATATATGGACTGTGCAGCAAATTGGATGGATTTGGAGTCTATCATATTCAGTGATTTATGACAGAAACAAAGAACTGAATTCCGTATGCTCTCACTCATAAGCTGACATTGAACAATTATAGTGCTATAAGAAAATGATTGGCATTAGTGGAAAACTGTCAGGGGAGGAGGGGTGGGATTGGCAGTTGAGGGAAACTGCTACGGGAGGGAGGGGCATACCTCATCAACAAGGGTACCTACATGATCAATGTTTGTATACCTAATCAATGTTGTCCCCCACATCTTTATAATAAATAAATACATTTTTAAAAGATATAAATTATACAAAGTAAACTTTGCATATTTTAAATGAACAAAACAGTAACTGTTGAGCAATATATATGTATATAACCACATAACTCCTACCCTATTAAGATGTAGAACATTTCCAGCACTCACAGAATTCCCTTATGCCTCTATGCAATGCCTTCTATCCTTTAAAACCAGTGATACATTTATCACTATGGATTCGTTTTCTTGGGTATATTTTTTCATAATCACAAAAATATAAAAAATTTTATTTTTTTATTTTAAATGTTTTATTTTAAAGATGTGGGGCATAATTCAGGGTTAGGTATACAAATGTTCATTATGCAGGTACCCTTGTTGATAAGGTATTCCCCCCTCTCCCCTGGCAGTTTCTCACTACTGCTAATGCCTTTCGTATAGTATTATAATTGTTCAAGGTCTGCTTATGAATGAGAACATGTGATACTTAGTTCTATGTTTCTGTGATAGATCACTCAGTATTATAGACCATCTAAGTCCATCCAAGATGCTGAGAAGTTCAAATTTTGTCCTTCTTTATGGCTGATTAATCATCTATTGTGTATATGTACCACATTTTTAAAAATTCAGTCCTGTTTCAATGGGCAGTACAGTTGGTTCCATGTCTTTGCTATTGTGAACAATGCTGCAATAAACATTTGTGTGCAGGTATCTTTTTCATAGAGTGATTTGAGTTCCTCTAGGTATATTCCCAGTAGGGGAATTGTGGGGTTGTAGGGAAGGTCGATTTTTAGATCTTTTAGGAATCACAAAATTGTTTTCCATAGAGGTTGTACTAGTTTACACTCCCACCAATGGTGTAGAAACGTTCCCTTTTCCCCACATCCTCTCCATCATCTATTGCTTTTTGAGTTATTGATGATGGCCATCCTGACTGGAGTTAGGTGGTTTCCAGTGTGGTTTTAATTTGCATTTCTTTGGTGCCTAGTGAGGTTGAGCACTTTTTCCTGTATCTGTTGGCTGCTCGTATGTCTTCTTTTAAGAAGTGTCTAGGAAACTTATAATCTCTAACCATCAAAACTCTTCTTCTTTAGAACATAGGTAAATATTCAAGAGAAGGAGGTGCTCTGGAAAGATTTATAATTTTGAAAGGTTTCGAAACCATGTGAGATACCTGATTCATGTTAGGGACAATCCTATCAGAAGATAGATGTTGCGATGAAATGAGAACCAAAGGTGATTACAGCTGGCAGAGGCCATTACTACAACATTTGTTTACTCATTTTCATGACTTATTTTCTCATCCACTCACTCAAAATTATGTTGTAATTATATTTTGAAAAAAATTGATCTTTAAAGAAATTATTTTGAGTTACCATCAGAACTGAGCTGGGCTTTGTGTTCACATACCAGTTATGCTTGGGCCAAGCAAACCACAGGCAATGATGACTTTATTGAAAGATGATACTTCATAGGGAGAACAGTTCTCCTTATCTTGAACCCAAGTGTCAAACCATAAAATCTGAGCTTGGAGCAGGAAAACTCACCTTTGTATTCTGGTCCTGCTTTGGCTACTAGGCTCCTGTGCTATGTGTTCCTCTGTTTCTTGGACTGGAGGAGTCCTGAACACAGACATGGAACCCACTCATGGACTGCTTGAACCCCTGCTTGTGGGTGACAGCACTGTATGGCCCTTTTATCTGGCTTTATTTCTGTGTCCTTTTCCTAAGCCCCACATATGCTGAGACCCAGAGCCCAAGGAACTAGCACATAAGGTGATAAATGCAATCAAAGACAAAATCATGTACTCAAGACAAGCAACATGACCTGTTGGCAGGTACATTGTGCAAACACTGTTAAGAATTTGAAGGCTATCCCAGCTGAATGTTAAACCAAGTGCGGGGTCCTTCTAAGAGTGGGGCTCTGTGCAACAAGCTATATAGTCTTCCAGCTTCCCTTATTTATTAACAAATGGCAGGCATCCTGCATGAGGGGTGTTCTCCATGAATTATGATGTCTCAAATAAAATCAGATCTAGTTTCCTTACCTGGAATCTGCTCCCTCTCCTAAGTCCTTCATATTTGGTACCCCTTGGCCAATAGGTTATCTGCAGTGCTAGTCAGCCGTCACCTTCCACAAGGTGAGGGCAGTCACCAGCCTGAGGTGGGTCTTGCCCCAAACACTGGAGGCAAGTGCTCTTGGTGGATTTGAAGGTCTCCAACTGCATTTGTTAAGCAAATTAGGAAAGGATACTTTGAAGGAGTATTTGGGCCATAGGAGTCAAAAAAGTCACCAGGAAGCCATAAGAAATGTCCCTAAGATTCTCAACTACAGAAATATTTAAATTACTAAAACCAGTATATTATTGAGGAATTATATCATCACAGGAACAAAATATCATGGAGTTATAAAATATCTACAAAAAGCTCAAGAAAATCCTGTAAGATTAGCTCAATTTAGACAAATGCATTCTTCTCTTTCAAAGATACACTTTTGTGTGTTCATTTGGATTTGACCCTTGGAGAAGGGGTGTGGCACCTATTGACAGGAAGGCTCTGGGGGCCAGGCAGGGAGAAGGAGGTCTCAGATGACTACTGGAAAGCCCTGTTCCCTTTCATCACTGAAGCCTTTCTGTCCAACCCAACACCTGCCATGAACATTGGTCAGCTGTACTGTGTGATGTTTTGTCTTCTGTGGACAGGTGAGTCTTGGGCAGGGCCCTCACATCGATTTTAACCCAGCACCATCCTCTCCACTGGATCTGTGGCTCTGGATTTTGTCTCTTTGTCTATGGGTCCAAGGAATGCTGGCATCACTCAGACCCCAAAGTTCCAGGTTCTGGAGGCAGGACAGAGTATGACACTGGCATGTGCCCAGGATATGAAACATGATGGCATGTACTGGTATCGACAAGACCCAGGACTGGGGCTGAAGCTGATTCATTACTCAGTGGTTGCTGGTACCACTAGCAAAGGAGAAGTCCCCAATGGCTATGGTGTCTCTAGGTCAAGAACAGAGAACTTCCCCCTCACTCTGGAGTCGGCCACCCTCTGCCAGACATCTGTGTACTTCTATGCCAGTACCTCCTCCACAATTCTTCATGACTGTCTTCTGTCTGCACATAAAGGAAGGGAAGGCACTTTCCCCACCCCACTCCTAACTCAACAGTGCTGTTGGCACAGTCCTCAGCATCTATAACCTTGGAGTCCTGAGGGGCCTGGGCAGTGTGAACATCTGTCATCCAGGTATATCTGCAGGTAGTCTCACCCAGGCCTGAGCTGGTCCTAGGACATCAGAAGCAGGCGTCTCCATTTTTACTCCCTGGTCATTTCTCTGAACTGTCCTCTTGGGTAGGGACAGGGCTTCCCCAGCTATGGCTTTCCTTGTTACCAATCTGAGTCTGAGGCCTCCAGGGTATAACGTGAATTGAATTTCAGATATATTTGGACTCCTTCTCTCCCAGGCACCATGCAGCTTTCTCTCCCTAGGATTCTTTCCCAGTCCTGAACTTCACGTGGTCTCTGTCCTTCAGCCCAGCTTTTCCATATGGACAGTCACCCACAAGGTCCTGCAGGGTCTCTCCCCTCCACCTCTTTCCTTTTCAGCCCCATCCAGACTATGAGCCCTTCATCTGTGCCTCTTTCCTTCCCTTCACGGGGAGTTCACAGGCCATTCTATTTGACCCAGGCATGGGCCCTTCCTTGTTCTAGTGACTAATTTCTGTGTGTGTCTTAGTACTCATCATTTTCACCCTACTAAGGAGAGTCTTCCTTCATGTTCAACTGAGGTCAATTCCCTCTTGTAAGCTCTCAAGGTATCATGTGCTTGTTAGTCAGTGGAATTAGCACCCCTGGAATCTTCCAAATCCTTGTGTAATTATTTTTTGGTCCATCTAGATTTTAAACTCTGTGAAGGCCAAGACTGTGCCTGTTGCATGCACCAGCAGTAGTGTCTGGCACTAAGAGAGCACACATTTTACAGAGAATGGATGAGTGAGTGACTGAATGAGTGAATGATAAGTAGGTGGAAGAAACAATAACAGGAACACATAGATTCACTTTCCCCCAACAGACATCTCACATTAACTGCAAAAAATTTTACCCCTTTGAATTTTGGGCTCAGATGGGTCCTGAAAATTAATGGGGAACATTCTGCATGAGTGGACTCACCTGGTTCAAGCCTTCCTCCTCTGGCTGCAGCACCAGACTTCCTCCAAGGTATCTGTTTTCCCCTTCATGATCTTTCACCCCAATAAATCTAGACAGACTAGAAATTCATTAAGAAATTCATGCATAGGTTTCTATTTTTAGAACCACTTCTGGAACTAAAAGCTATTAGGTTTTCACCAACAAAACAGAGCCACTATAAGTATTAAGGATAGATGGGATTTACAATAGTAATTGAACCATATAAATGTGGAAGGAGTTGAGAAAGAGGAGATCTAAAATGGAGAAGACAGACAATCAGAGAGATATACATCATCTAGGGGTCCTGGCGCTCTGATGCAGGACTGACTGGGTGGCAGAAGTTGAGAGGATCAGAGCATGTCAGACCACCCAGTAGAGCCACGAACAGGGGGGAAAGTAGAAGTTCACAGACTCTTGATTTTGGGGAAGCTGTGGCCTCTGAGTAGAGCTACTGCTTTGGGTCCACTGCCAAGTATAAGGGCAGCCTGACAGCTGTGACCAGCATTTGGGAAAGATAAACTAGAGGTGTAGAAGTGACAGGACTCCATTGTTTTGTTGGCCACCACTGTGTCTGTGGTTCACTGCTTCTTACTGTCTGATTACAGTCACCTTTCAAGTGTAGCAGTGATTGTTTTCTGTTATCTTCTAAATTTCATGTGAAAACCTTTATGGCTAAACTATAAAACATAATCCAAAAGGTAAGGCATTCTGAGAAGTATGGTTTCTAGCCTTCCCTAAGTTGACTCAGCAATTTAACACAGGATGGATTCTCCCAGATTGAGTCTTCTGGTCAAATACCTGTCTCCACCTGCCATGGTCTCTAGGCTTCTCTTCAGAGGACACATTTGCTGTCCAAGTGTATATGGACACAACTTGGATGCTTCTGTTCTAGATTTTCCAAGCCATGACTACTAACTTTTCTTTCAAGACTGTGGCTTCAGTCTCCTTCTACCCACAGGCAGGGTTTTGCATTCTGCTTCTACCTTCTTCTACCCAAACTCCCTTCCTGCTGCGGTTCTGTGGGCATCGGGACCATTGTCAGTATGAAAGCAATAGGAGGGAATCTCATATCTAGCTGCATTCTTGGGCCCAGTTCTTTATTCTGATAAGTGTTCTGGTGTTCCTTTGGACAGCACAGTATGAGAAATATGTTTCCTAGATTTATAGTCGATCAGCTCAGTAACCTGACACCAATCCCAGAGAGAAGTCCTCAGAGCTGATAGACTTGCCCTGCATTTCTGTGATGATGCTAAGAATGCAGTGCTGTGGAGATGCCTTCTCCCTGTGATTGACCTGTCCCCAAACGAGAAAAATCACAGAGGACCAAAGGGATCAAAACATGTCTGAGAAGACTGAAGGACAATATCCCAGGACAATGTTCTACTGACCACATTCAATTTCTACTAAGACACCTCTGACCATCCCCCTCCTCCCAGATCAGCTGTGTACCCAGAATATCAATGTTCCATCATCTTCTAACACCATGGCAAATAATTCCCACACCAGCTTCTTTTTTGCAACACATTCACTAAACTCTAGAAATTTGGTCTTAACAACAAAAAGCTATGTCTTCTATCTAGGTCTAGCCAGGCAGATTTTGTTCATGATTAATATGACCTTATAGTCTACTCAAAAGAGAACATATGATTTCAAAGTAAAAATGTTTATTTTACTTCAAATAAATTGGTACTGAGTGTATTTTCCCCATTATCATTTTAAACTGGTAGACCAACGGTAGAACAAATCTTTGACACTAGGACTCTGGGTCCTAGTGACTTTCACATTTCAGTTCCAAGTTACCCAAGTCGGGGTCCAGAATATATGAGTTAATGAGTCTGTCTTTGCCTTAGCTGGTCTGCCTTGGGTTTATAAAAGAGCATTCACTTTTTGAACAAGTATAGGAGCATTCACTTTCACAACCCTCTTTGGTATGGAACTATGCAGTTTACATTATGGCAGGTTCCTTAACCTGAATGAATGTGAAGTGTACAAGTATATTTTAATATCTAGGCTATTACATTTTGCGGTTGAGAATAAAAAAGACAAATGAGTGGTGCCTGCAGAATTGAGAATTGCTAAATTTAACATGTGTGTTGTGCATATTATTTTTCCTTGCAAGAATACACAAAAAATAGCATGACTATACAGACTTTTGGGCTCTAATTTGTAGAGGGCTATAATAAAAAAGAAATTGAAAATCAAAATTCTGTTCTAAGCCTAACCTTGTATGTCCAGAAAGCATGATCTTACCCTAGGAACCTATACCACCACAGATGTATTTGGCAGGTCCGAGTCCAGCAGAAAATTATTGGTCTATGCACTTTGGAGTTAGTAGGGAGACCATGGGAAAAGGTGTGGGATCATTATGTTCTGCTCTCTCAGTCCAGGCCTCTCCAGGATGCAGCACATTAACATCAGACTGATTTTTTACCACTATTGAAAATATTAAAACAAAAACCAATCTGGAAAATTGATCAGAAACAATAAAAAATTGAAATGGATATTCCCAATGATTGAAATCCTGTCATTATAAGAAATTACATTTTGAAGCACTATATTTAAATGAATAAAATAAATAATTAAAACATGAACAAGAAAAAAGGGACCAAGAAACCACAGATAACATTAAAGTAATTATCAAATAAAATATCTAGAAATGATTAAAGTGATCGCAGAAGGCAAAATTGAAAGTTAAATAAGAGATTGGATGCTTCTACAGAGTTTATTAACAATTTTCAAGACATATGAAGAAATTACCTAGAGTATAACACAGAAAACGAATGTGAAATGTGAAGAACTTAAGGAACAGGGAAGAAAAAAATGGAGGTTCCTAGTATATTTGAATACATAATATTTTACTAAAATTTTCTTTTTTTACATATAACAGAAGTTTCTGAAAGAGGAAATGGGGAAAATAATATGAGATGCTACTATATATGATGATAGCTGAACATTTTCTAGACGTGTTTCCCAACCTATATCACCAGTTTCAAGGGTCTAGGTTAATCTCAAAACAAATAGTCAAGTCATAGTGAAACTGCAGATCATGAGTGACAAAGAGAAGGTTTTAACAGTAGTCAAAAAGGAAAGATATCTCCCAGTGGAATTGACTGAAAAGAACAGTAAAAGTCAAGACATGTGATTAAAAATAACATTAAGTCTAATTATAGTTCTTATTTATTTGAATTGAGATTAATGGACAAATATTCACAGGAAGGGAAAAGAAAGAAAGAAAAACAATTCAGTGAGTTTGCCACCAAAGTACCTATTCCAAATTATAGTTAACAAAGATGGGAAAAGATTCCAGAAGAAATGCATGAGATGCAGCATGTGAGGGAACCATATAATGGGGCATCTTGTTAGGCACATGTGATGGGGACAATGAGGAGCCTGGGGCATGAGTAGGGATACCACAGGAGACACTAACCTCAGAATGACAATGGGCTCACCCTTGGTGTTTTGTGTTGGAGCCGCTGTTGACATGACCTAGTGAACTTTCCAAGCAGACAGAGGAGCGACTGTGGTAGAAGATAAACTCAGATTCAGTGTGAGGCCTCTGGGTCCAGACAGCACTAGAGCTGAAAGCAGTGATCCACACATTGATTTTGCTAGAAAGGAGACTAGAGATATTGAAATCAGTCATTCAAGTGTGTTATAATGTAAAATCTGTGTTCCTGTGATGCAGCAGATTGAGGGAGGAAATGACATCACTGTGGGAAATGCCATGTGGGGACAAAGACGTCCCTCCCCCTCTGTTGCTGCTCACAAGGACCCTGACCTAGTAAACCTATTCATTTCCCAATCCTCCCATGGGCACCAGGCTACTCTGCTGGGTGGCCCTCTGCCTTCTAGAGGCAGGTAACTCCTCAGGACACCAAGCAGTCTTGTTGTGTACCTGTGTGTGTGCATGTGAGTGTATGTATGTGTGCTCCTGCTCTGTGTGCGTGAGTGTGTGAGTGGTCACTACAGTTGCTTTCCTCATTCTCTTCCCAACTTCTGTCTTCACAGATCACACAGGTGCTGGAGTCTCCCAGTCCCCCAAATACAAGATCTCAGAGAGGGGACTGGATATAGCACTCAGATGTGATCCAGTTTCTGGTCATGCAACCCTTTATTGGTACCGACAGACCCTTGGCCAGGGACCAGAGCTTCTGATTTACTTCCAAAATAAAGATGCAGTAGAGACATCAGGGTTGCCTAATGATTGATTCTCTGCTGAGAGGTCCAAGGGATCCTTCTCCATTCTGAAGATTCAGCCCACGGAGCAGGGGGACGCGGCCGTGTATCTGTACCAGCAGCAAAGCCACAGTGTGGCACAGTCACCAACTTCCTGCTCAGAAACCTCATTCATTTTTCATCTTGCAGCTTCAAAACTTTTAATAGAGGCCTCTCTTTGTTCTTCACTCCCTAGGGGAAAGAGGGTGATTTGAACCTCAGCTGTACTTGGGGTAGAAGGAGGGAACAGATTCACTTCTGAAATACTGTAGTTATAAATGGGTGTGGTGGGAAAAAATCATGGACCACTGGGTTCTGAGAGTCCTCAGAGCCAGTTTCACTCCCCAAGGAAAGGACTGGTTGTCTTGATCTTCAGGATTGCACAGGCAGGCTTCTGTAGAACGTGAAGGTTGCTGCCCACAAACAGAAGCTGAGGTCATGGGCAGTGACCATGCCTCTTCTCCTGCATTTGTTGATGGTATCTGGAATCTGGAAGTTCTGAGGCTCTGTCATCAAGTACATTCTTTTATCTGAAGACTCTTCTGTCCTTGTCACATTGGATATTTTCTACAACATAATGTCAAACCTATCTTCCTGCTTGAAGTAAAGATAATTTTTCCTTTTGTGGCAGTTACTTGACAAACACAATCATGACAACAATAAACCTTCATTCTTCTACCTGCTTTAAGCAACTTGTTTGTTTCCATTTGCCCCTGCTCCTGTCCTGATGGACTGAAGCCCTTGTTCTCCACCACTCCAGCTCCAGCTTTATTCCCTGAGAAAAATCACACTTCTAGACGCTGACTGTTCAGAAAAAAAATAATTGTACATGTTAAATTGGTGCAAAAGTAATTGCGGTTTCAGACTGTGAATCTTAAATTATTATGATTAGTCTCAAAACATCTGTTTTAATCAAAATAGGAACGATTATAATCAACACATTTTTGCCAATGAGAAATAAGTTTGGTTTATTCCTATAGTATGAAAATCTGAGCTTCAGGATCTGATGACCTGTTTGAAAGCATTTGCTGTGTCCTGCTTGTTGTGGAAGCATTTTCCCTGCAAAAAGTTGTCGAGATGCTTGAAGAAGTATTAGTTGGTTGGTGAAAGATCAGGTGAATATGAGAGATGTGCCATCAGGCTTTGTTGTGGTGAAGAATTAGGCTTTCCATTGACCAATGCCAGCAGCAGGCATTTCAGTTTTCAGAGCATCTCATCGATTTCCTGAGCACACTTCTCAAATGTAATGGTTTTGTCAGAATTCAGAAAGCTGCAGTGGATCAGACCGGCAGCAGACCACCAACCATAACCTCTTTCTTTCTGCAAGTCTGGTTTTGACAAGTGCTTTGGAGCTTCTTCTCAGTCCAACCACTGAGCCACTCATCACCCATTGTCATAAGCAATCCACTTTTTGTCACACATCACAATCTGATCAAGAGATGGATCGTTGTTGTTACGTTGAATAAGAGAATATGACACTTATAACGATTATTTTTTTGATTTTTGGTCAGCTCATGAGGCACCCACCTATCAAGCTTTTTTACCTTTCCAATTTTCTTCAAATGCCCGAATACCGTAGACTGGTTAATGTTGAGTTCTTCAGCAACTACTATAGACATAAGAGGATCAGCTTTGATGACTGCTCTCAGTTGATCATTGTCAACTTCAAATGGCCAGCCAATATGCTCCTCATCTTCAAGGCACTCGTCTTCTTTGCAAAACTTTGTAAACCACCACTGCACTGTATGTTCCTTTAGCAGTTCCTGGACCAAATGCGCTGTTGATGTAGCAAGTTGTCTCCACTGCTTTATGACCCATTTTGAACTCAAATAAGAAAATCATTCAAGTTTGCTTTTTATCTAACATCATTTCCAAAATCTAAAATAAATATAAACAGCAAGAAACACATCATTAGCAAAAAAAAACCATAAAGTGAGAAATGCACATTAAAATTATGTATACCATAACTACACTTATTTATTTTTATTTATTTATATATTGTTAATTTAATTTTAAAGTTGTGGGGTACATAAGGATTGTGTACGTAAGTGGTTAGGTATAAGTAAAGTTTTGGGCCTCCCATTGGACCTCACTTCCCCTGGATTAAGATCAGGCACTCATATTGATGTTATGTGCCCCCCCCCAGATTTATTTAAGAATGTATTCCAATATCAAATGGCAAATTCCAGCAAGGCAACCATAATTACATTTGCACCAAACTAAGATTTATAGTGTACAACATGCATTTTGAAATGTGTATACTTTATACAATAATCAAATTGAACTAATTAAAGTATGCATTACCTCAAATATTTATCCTTTTCATTGATTGGAATATATAACATGTACTCTTAGCAGTTTTCAGGAACACAATACATTGCTTTTAATTATAGTTATATCTTATCTAAGTAAAAGTTTGCAAGCTTTGAAAATCAACATCTCACCAACACCCCACCTCTGACCCAACCCATCTATCTGTGGTAATTTCTGCTATAGTGTTTTGATTTGAAATAATTTAACTACAGTCTTCAACTTGATCATAATATTCTTTGCATTTTATGTTATTTTGTACATGTTATATTACTTATTATAAATATGAATAATTTATACCTTTAATAATAACTTCTTCTCTGTAGTTGAAACTACAGTTGGTATGTATAACATTTCAAGCCCTGACCAGAGCTGGTATGATGATAGATCACAGGTCTCTGGCAGTCCTCAGAGACAGCCCATTCCTCCAAGATAAAGATGGAATGATAGAGGTGCTGGAAGTCCTACATAGCTAGGAGGTGAACCACAGTCCCACAAAATCAATTTATCAGAAACTGTGTGTGTGTGTGAGAGAGAGAGAGTGTGTGTGTGTGCATACGTGCATGTGCACACTCCATCATCAAATCACTCTTTGCTCAGTTTTCCTGTCTCCTGAGAGTGAATGAGATCGTGGCACAAAAGGTTATGTCCTGTCCTTGGGATGCTTTTTCAAGAATTTCCTACTTCGACAACGTCTCCAAATTTTAGTCAACTTCATCCACATGGTCCCTGAGACTCCTGGTGAAAGCTGCAAAGAAAAGTCTTTACCTATGACCAATTCAGGAGTAATAGGATCCCTGCTCTAATCAACTTATCCCATCTTCTTCATATAAACAAAAAAAAACACTTCAGTGACATTATTTCAAGTCAAAGCTTAGGAGCTCCCAAACCTGTCAGCATAACCCTTTTCTCTGTGGTCTCAGCAGTATCAGAGGGCTTAGCAATTCATTTTCTGGATAAATGTCCTTTTGTCCACACCAAGCCCTAAGGGCATACTCTCTGACTCTATCAAAAAATAATGAGTTGTGCTACATATAGCTGCTAGTACCTTATTTTAGAGGGTATTAAGCATTGAAGAACATCGAAAGCTTAACTCCTGACTCTGGAGATGTACTAAAGCTAACTTTAGAGACTCACAAGAGCCAAGTAGGCAAACTCCCCAAAACCCTATTCAGTGAAGCCATGATGACAGCTTGAAAACAGCCATGGTTGGTATGCTAACACCATGAAAATTGGTAAATGATAGCAGGCTCTTCCCTGACTCCAGACATTCAATTTACCAGCACATCACTGGAGTGTTTGGAGACAATGATATCCCAATTAGTCCATGTCTTGTGGGGCCAAGAGATCTCAGAATCCACCTCCCCTCTGCTCTTTCTCCTAGAATCTACCATCTAAAAGGGATTAACTGAGCCTATTTGTATCTAACCCCCAAATTCCCTGGCTCTATGGTCTGTGTCTCCCTTAAGAATGCCAGTCCTGGACAGTGGCAAATTTAGTTAAAGTCAACATGGAACAAAGTCTTTAGTTACAAATTATATTTCTTGGGTGGAATATACAGATGCTGGAGTCACTAGTCACAGAGATGGGACAAGCAGCAGTTCTGAGCTTGTAGTCAATTTGTTCTGTGGTGCAGACAGACCCTGGGGCAAGGACTAATTTGTGTTGAAAACTAGGCAGCCCCAGACCAAATAGGAATGACCCCAGACCTAATTTTTGCTGAGGTGTCAGAAGAATCATGTACATTAAATATCCTCTTCCTCAAGACACGCTACTGTCTCTCTCAATCTCAGTCCCTGGAGGATGTGCACAGTTCCCAGAGGATCACTTGTCCTGGGACACTATGATCAGGCTCCTCCATCTCGAGCTCCCCACAGGCTCTGGCAGAACTTTCCTGCCCGGGTACAGGGCATGGGTGTGGCTCTGTCTTTCTCAGGTAGGTGAGGCCTCCATAATGTCTTTGTAAGAGAGATTGTGTTTCTGAGGCATCTCTCAAATATTTGACAAAATTTCCATTGCTTTTTTGTTTTATTCTGCAATCTCACCAATTGGGAGAACAATTCCTTTGTGGTGTATTATTTTTTTGAAATTGGGAAGGTTTTTGTGGTTAAATTGCATTCAGAAATCATTTCAAGTGTGCATCTTTCTGTTTATATATAATCAAAGCAGTGAAAGAAACAGCAATAATATTAAAAGCAGACACTTTACACATCTTATGAGGAAAGTGCTGCTTAAGGTACATTATCTTCATCTGGCTTTGTCTAGTTGAATGAAAAGGAACGTTAGAGGGCATGTGATCAGGTTGTGAGACAGGCTTACGCCAATTAGTGTAGGATTCCAAGGGAGTGAAGGATTACCTCTCCTTTAGGGCATGCTCAACAAGGAAGGGGTGTGTATTGGTCCTTGGGAACCCAGTGAGGAGTGAGGGCTGCAGGATAAAAACCTTCAGAATGGAAAGAGTGCATGTGGCTATCACAGATGATAGCAGACAAAAAAGTCATGTATCACAGACTCCAGGGAGATTCTACAGATCGTACTATTTTACAACAGCATGTTCTTATCTCCGAGCACTCTTCTGCTACTTCCAGAATCATCTCTTCCCTCCTTAGGGTTTAAGGAAGATGGTCTTATAACCTGCAGAACAGTACTTTTGTGCAATAACATTCCTGCCCCACTTGGGAAGTGACGGTGAGATGTTGCCGCAAGTGCTCAGGCTTGGGTGGGCTGACAGGCCTTGCCCAGACACTCTCCCTTGCTTCTGTATGTGATCTGCTTTAATGCTCACTAAAGTCATGCACTGTAAGGATTATTTTACCTGTTTATATGTCTGAGAGAAAGCTCCTTTCTGGGGTCTCATATGTTATTACCAGCTGAAGTGAGTTCTTCCAACACCTCTTGCCCCTCCCTTATCTGTTCTTCTTCATCTGGCTTTCCCTTCCCAGGTCCCCATTAGCAGATGGAAAGGTCATGCAGTGCATGTGATCATTATAATCTCTTCCATTACCAGTCCAGGGAACACACGACTTCCAGGTAAAGCATATTTATTCATCCTTCATTGTGAAGAACAAGTGGAAATTTCTTCACTGTATCCTACATATGGGCAATATCACGTGATCTATTTCATGGAGGCAGAGTGAGTCGAGAGGGTTCCCTGCTGTAAGCCAAAGGGAATGGGATGTTATTTAGCGAAAGTGCAGTCTTTCTGTACCTGATGAAATCTACCACGAGGGGAAGGACAGGAATAATTGTCATTGATTTATTAGTTTATTATTTTATTCAATAATCCTTTTAGTTCCTACTTTGTACAAGGCATTGTATCATATAAAATAGAAAATGATTTTTAAGTGAATAATAAGGACAATTTTTAAAAACGTAAAAATTGTGCTTCTTGTTTTTGAGAGTTTTAAGGTCTGCAATTTTTTTGCATGTCCAAAGTAGTTTACTCAGTCTCTGATTTACAAAAATGTCCTTTTTAATTTTATTTCTCTCTGTAGCTGCCTACTCCTTTTGCCAGCTATCTTTTCACTGAAGTAAAAACAATTAATGTGATACTTACAGTTTTAATGGCTTTTTCAAGTACACAATGTAGTATTGTATCTATTGGTACAATGTTGTACAGCACATCTCTAGATATTATTCATCTTGCTTAACTAAAATTTGATACCCATTTACAGTGACTTCCCATTTCTCCCATCAAGCAGACCCTGGCAGCCACCATTCTAGCCTTTGATTCCATGGGTTAGACTATTTTTGTTACCTCAAGTAAGTAGAATCATGCAATATTCATATGTTTGTGACTGGCTTATCTCACTTAGCATAATGTCCTTCTAAGCGTAATAAGAAGTGTTTTACTCTGTCCTCCAAATTTCGCACAAATGCCTCCTTGAACAACTCTAACCTAGAATGCTAGAGTAAAGGGCATTCTGGGAAATATAATTCTGAACGTATGCTAAGTTGAGTTAACACAACCTAGCAAAGAATGAATTCTTCCAGAATGAGGCAGCTTGTCACACACTGTGTCCAAATGCTGTGATTTCCAGGCTCCTTTTCTGGGGATACCTTTGCTGCCCAGGTGAATGCGGGCACAACTTGGAGGTCGGTGTTCTAAATTTTCCAAGGTCTGATTACCAACTTTTCTTTTAACAATGTGGTTTCAGTCTCCCTTCTACCCAGAGGCAGGATTCTGTCTCCTTTTTCTATCTTTTTCCTGAGCTTCAATCCTGCTGGAGTTCCATGGGTCATGGTGAGGGGACCAGTGGAGGGAATCTTATGTATAGTTGACTTCTAAGAACCAATGTAGTTAAATCCACAGTGCTTTGGTCTTCCTTTGAACTTCTCAGTTTCTGTTAGAGATCACTCAGTATTATAAACTCTAATTTCATTCAGGTTGCTGTGAAGTTCATGATTTTGTTCTTCTGAAGTTCATGATTTTGTTCTTCTTTATGACTGAATAGTACTCCATTGTGTATATGTACCACACTTAATCCCCCTACTGGGAGTATACCCGGAATAACTCAGGTCACTCTATGAAAAAGACACTTGTACATGTATGTTTATCGCAGCATTGTTCACAATAGCAAAAACATGGAAC
>CAUYQG010053382.1:0-43115 GCA_963574415.1 Tarsius wallacei
AGACAACACAGTGTTTTCAGATGGCAGCTGGCAGCTTTGCTTACCTTTCCTGAATTTTCTCCCCCATCTCCTCTAACCCCCCATCCTGACTGTCTTCACTTTATTTTTTTATTTTTATTTTTTTTTGAGTTGGAGTCTTACTGTCAGACTGGAGTGCAGTGGCTGCTCCCGGCCACCGCAGCCTTGACCTGCTGGGCTCTGGTGATCCTTCCGCCTCAGCCTTCCAAGTAGCTGGAACTACAGGCATGCGCTACCACACCCAGCTAGTTTTTTTATTTATTGTAGAGATGAGGTCTCACCAAGTTGCCCAGGCAGGTCTCGAACCCGTGGGCTCAGGCAATCCACTCACCTCAGCCTCCCAAAGGCACGGGATTACAGGCTGAGCCACTGAGCCTGGCTTGTCTTCACTTTAAAAGTACTCTAACTCTCCCTTTATTATTAATACCTACAACTCTACTGTCCTCTGCAAATCTACCATTATTACATCATTCCCTTTTATCCTCAAATAAATCTTTAAAAAATCTGCTCAGTTGCCCATATGAAAATTACCACAAAGAGGCCGGGCACAGTGGCTTATGCTTGTAATCCCAGCACTTTGGGAGGCCAAGGCAACAGGATTGCCTGAGTACAGGTTCAAAATCATTCTGGGTAAC
Source organism: Tarsius wallacei (assembly GCA_963574415.1). Lineage (NCBI taxonomy): Eukaryota > Metazoa > Chordata > Mammalia > Primates > Tarsiidae > Tarsius > Tarsius wallacei. The sequence continues at coordinate 654 of CAUYQG010053382.1, forward strand.
ATGGCAAGACCCTGTCTCTAAAAAAAAATGGCTGGACATGATGGTGCATGCCTATAGTCCCAGCTACTCAGGAGGCTGAGGTGGAAGGATCACCTGAGCTCAGCAGGTCGAAGCTGCGGTAGTCATGAGCATGCCACTGCACTCCAGCCTGGGTGACGGGGTGAGACTCCTGACTCAAAACAAACAAACAAAAAAAAAACCATGAAGACTTTTCCTTACAACTGAAAATGACTTGCAATCCAATATAGGTCTTGAGAAGATCTCACCTAGGATCACAATATTTTAATATTCTAGTCCTTGGACCATCTAACTTCAAGATTCAACTAATTAAAGTTAACTTAAATTTATCCTTCTCAATTCCTGTTGCCAAATATAATTTACTGAATAAACTATACAAATTAAAATTCTCTATCAACCTTGTGTGGTCATTAATGTGGGCTTTGTTTTCTCAAGTTCATTCCTAAATGCCTCTCTTTGGAACAGTTATTTCAGCTAGAAGAGGGAATTAACTTCAATCTTTGGAATAGTTTCTCCATGTATAGGAAGCATAAGGATAGCACTGTTTTTAGGTCTTTGTCTAACTTTAGATCCATAACAATGTCCAACTTTCTGTATTAATAACTAAGACATAACCAGGAAAAATTTATTTTCCTGCTTAATTTGTGAAGGTTTTGGTTTGTATCTAGACTGTGCCACCAGCCACTTTTGGCTATTTAAATTTATTTTGGTTAAAATAAAATAAAAATTCAGTTCCTCTGTCGCATTTCAAGTTCTCAACACTCATAAATGCCTGGAGACCATCATATTGTGATGGTGGTGCATCACATTTCCATCCTTGTAGAAAGTTCTATAAAATAGCACTGATATAGAGAACTAAACACTAAGGCAGCATCAATCGTGCTTCATGGTTTTAGTGTGATTATAAAATATCATAAAAGTTGATGAAGCTGATGTGATGTCTAGGTGAGTATTCTTTCTCTTCCTCTTCCCCATGTTTCATTTCCCTGAAAGTGTGCACTTGTGTTGACAAGGAAGACAACCCAAAACAGGGTTGAACATTCATTATTTGATCAAAGTTGTCCAAGTAGCTAGAACAGTTCCTCACATAACTTTTAATATAAATAACTTGAACACAATTACCAAGAATTTTTAAAAAGCTCAGTGTCTTTATAAGTACCCTTCCTTATATGGAAGCAAGGTTGAACTACTATAACTTCTGGATATTTTCTCACACATGGTAACTACCACTGCTAGGTTATGGCCTTATACCAAGAGTCATGACCCAGATGCATAATCCTGAGACAATCAATTTGAGTGTATCCTCATTCCCCCACATCTTGGCATTTCAGTCACACACATATAAAACCAGCTAATAATATCAGGTGGAAGGAAAAACCCTTCAAATCTGAAGATGATCTAGTCACTTACCAATAAGATGGTTTTTCTGAAGAGAGATTATCCCTGACAGTGTTACCACTTCCTTCTTCTTGGATAACGAAATTTAAGGTAGGGTCATATCTTTGGCCCTACCTGGAACAGATCAAAACCTTTTCCACAGGAAGGAGAGGGTTGTGATGAAGAGGGAGCACAAGGGGTACTTCTAGGGTATGGTGATATTCTATTTCTTGATCTGGGTGGTGGATCCATGACTATTTCATCCCACCTTCTAAAACAAAACTACAGAACACTGGAGAGGATCCTGGGCCACCCCTAATGAAGTCAGGAGGGAGGACACATAGCCCTGGAACTCTGGAGGTCCTGAGACAGAGGACATCTGGAGGAGGGCTACATGTCTTCTAAACACTTATCAGCTAGAGGAAAGTCACCCAAAGGGAGCAGTTCTCTAACAACTCTCAAGCATATCATTGCAGAGACAATATTAAGATATTTGAGTTTTTTCTCCCCCTACATAATTTCACTGATGGTTTTGTTTTCTATTTCTTATCATCTCCCTTTTCAAATTTAACTTCTTCTCACTCATCTATTTTAAGAAACTTACCTCCTAATTACTCACATATGCACCTCTGCTTCACACTGGCAAGCCCACTCAGTTTGTTCTTAGCATTGCCAGCTCCAAAGCACAGCTGGCACTATAGATCTCATCTTACCCTCAAGATCAGGGCTGGGGAAGTCCGTCTCTAAGCCTGCCTTCCTAAGCAGAGCAGTTTTTTGTGTTGCTATGATTTTTGTTTTCAAATTCTGCTGGGCAGATGGTGGAGGATTTGGGCTTCTGTGTACAGAGTGCTCAGCCCTACTCCAACCCTTCTTTTATAGGCCAGCTGAAACTCTGAGTAGAACTATTCAATGGAAACCAGTAAGTTGGTGTTTTCTTAATAAAAATTAAAATGTTCCCAAGAATACTAATTAATATTTTTAAACATTCACTTTAAAAAAGAAAAAAAGAATTTCTCATATTTTTTCTCCCCTTCCTAAATGGCTGGGGCTTAAAATAATTCAGTGGAATTTACTGCTCATCTTTTATACTTACTCAGCTTAACTAATGTTTCAGTAAATTTTTCACAGTTGATTGCAACTCGGCATAATAGATGGATGAATTGATGATAAGAAAAGAAGTAGTCTAGCAGCATACGATCATAAACGTCATCTTTGCCCTGAAGGTTAAAGATGATAAAATGGTTGCACTTAAATTGTATAATAAAGAGCATATTTTGTGCAAATGTAATAAGTTTAACTAAAAAAGCTGATTAAATCTTTAAATTCTCTAAGAACCTAGTTTTAAAATCCAAATTTCTAGTAATGTTAAGATCTTAATTGTCATAAGTTTATTTTCAGTGTGCAAATGCTATCAATTAAAATTACCCATTATTCCTATATACTTTAATAAAGGAACATTACATAGGATTTTGAAATTTGACACTTTAGCTCTACAGACATATCATCAAGAATAATTAAACTTGATTTTAAAAATAGATTCCAAATTATTTCTGTAATAGTTACTAGAATGTTAGCTATTTTAAATATTTTATCTTATAAGAACTCAAATATACTTCAGATCCAAAGATGGTGGGCAAGGGAGAGTGTGAATGGCGTGTGGGTGAAGAAAGATAAAGGGGAAAATTGTTTTAAAAAATGTTGAAACTAAGATAAACTATCCTGTGTCAATGTAGTTTGTCTCTATAATTTAGAATTGGCATTATTTTAGAGGTGTTAAAGGACAGGTACCAGACTAAAAAGCTTGATAAATCTATCAAGGAATATAATTTAAGGGTAGTAAAATAAGTTGTTGATTATTGGCCAAATTTAAAAACAGTAAGTACCTAACTTGACTTTTCAGATTTAAATACATGACCCAGTTATAATTTAGCCTAGGCTTACTATTAAGGTAATTTTTGAGGGGGAAAAACTTACTACTTGTGCTTATTGTTGATTTTGCAAATACTCAACCAACATTTCAGAGCACTAAAAGGAAAAAGTCCAAATGAGTTTAATCTTCTTAGGATCGACAAAATGATCACTTAAGTCTAATCTACTTGTAACTGCCAGGGGAAAATTTCAAATTACTTTGTACTACAGAAACATGATTTTCCTGGCAACCCAACATACCTTACTGGTTTCCACCATTGTGGGCAAGAGGCACATATTGAGTTCTGGGCGCGGAGGCCGAATATTGCTTTTCCCTCCTATTAGCTTGATATTTTCTCGACAAGGGAAATAAGGTCCAAGAGACACTAAGACATTAAAAGTGTACAATAAGAATAAATGGAAAAAAATAAATCTCCATGCTTCAGTGAGCAGAACGATTAAATGTGAACCATATTCAAGTATTGTGGTAGATAAATACGTACTTGGTATATTACTGTGATGATAAGTACAATGGTTATGTTGTAGAAAGGGAACCAGAGTATGAAGAAAATCATGGGGACTCAAAAGTACAAGTTCCTTGAGGACATCTGAAAATAAAAACACAGTTTGGGTATTTAAAAACTGGAGTTATATCTAGCTGCTACTTTTAAACTCACAAATCTTGTAATTGGTCATCTCACTGTAACCAGTTTAATGAGTCTAAAACTTTTAGCTCCTGACACTGGTAAAAATTCTATCTGATGCTCAATCAAATCTGGATTAGCAGAGCTACTGACTAACCAAAATAGGGCCATCATTTGGAAACAAAAGTTTGAAACATTATTTATGAATAGTTCTTCGAATCAAGAGATACTTCATAGAGAAGAACAGTGGGGGAAAATACTGAATGTACACTGATTATGTGTCTTCAAAAAATCAATCACAACAGCTCAGAAAGAAACCTAAGGTTCAAAATTCTTTGGATCTGAAGGATAATCCTTCATCTATTCTTAATGTTTTATGATGCTGGCTGGACTGATTCTCATTCTCTAATCACATAGGCGTGGTTATGATCACGTAGGAGTGGAGCTCATGACAACAGGCTACTGGCAGAGTTTCTGGCAATCAGAGGTTTACTGTTATGCACCCCCGCCCCTTGCAGGAGTAGTATGAAAAAATGTAGGCCAGTAATTGCACAAAACATCAAGATGAACTGCTTGTACATGAATGACAGAGTTACCCATGCTATTTTGAGAAAGTATAAACAAACAGTTATGGTCTCTAAAGATCATGACATTAAGAAATTTCTATGGTAGCAAAAAATTCACTTTAAATTTAAAATGGGTATCTTTTAACAGCCCCAAATTGTCATTTTATTATCACTATGCAATCAATAAACAGGTGAAATACTTATTAGAGCCTAAGAACAGGTACTGAGAAGTATCTTTGGGCAAAAGAATTCACAGTGAAATCAGTACTCCTACCCTTCATGATGTTAGTTCTACCTTGTAAACATGTATATGATTCTACGTTGCTTACATAGGATCAGAAAATTTTAGAGCTGCAGAAACCGGAGATAACCTAAGGTCCAAAGAGCCCGTATGTATTAGGTGACCTGCCATAATCACATGGGTAATTATTAGCCAGTTAATAAATTTTCTTAATTCTCCCAATTTACTAAGGACCTACTAAGCCAGTGAGAGTTACACAAATAAAAGTACAAATACCTTTCAAACACTATAGACCTAACATCACAAATTACCAAAAAAAAAAACTCACAAAAATGTTCTTCCACTAGATTTTTTACATGAGTGCATTTTTCAAGTAACTTACCTATACAGGCATTTCTAAGTTCTGGAGGACTATAGGAATTAAGCAGAGTTAACAGTTTATGGGCAAATTCAATTCGCTCCTGCCACTGGATTAATGCTTGTTTCACATCTGTAAATATAAAAGCACAGATAAATATGCTATTTGAGATCAAACTTCTTCACAAATGCTTTCTATTGTAAATTACAGAATGCTAACACTCGAAATTCAAGTTCATTACATAAACATCTCTGGTAAAAATTAAGTCTATTTTCATGAGATGGCTACTACTACTACTACTACTACTACTACTACTACTACTACTACTACTATTAAACCTGCCAGATTTCTTAAAATACGTATTTCAGTGATGAATATAAACCACTATCTGGGAATGTATTCGAAGTTCAGAGTTCACAGTATCTTATAGCGACATAAAAGAAATATATTTTGTAGCTCTTTTTTTTTTTTTGAGTTGGAGCCTCACTTTGTTGCCCAGACTGGAGTGCGGTGGTATGCTCATGGCCACTGCAGCCTCAACCTGCTGGGCTCAGGCGATCTTTCCGCCTCAGCCTTCCAAGTAGCTGGAAGTACAGGTGTGTGCTACCACGTCTGGTTAATGTTTTTTGATTTATTGTAGAGACAAGGTCTCGCCAAGTTGCCCAGGCTGGTCTTGAAACCCTGAGCTCAGGCAATCCTCTTGCCTCAGCATTTCAAAAGGCTGCGATTACAGGCTTGAGCCACCACGCCCAGCCTGTAGTTATTTCTTTTGAAACTATAAATGATCTAATCTAGCTACAGAACCTTCACAAAATACCTAACTTATTACTACGCTGGGAAATGTTTTCCAAACTCTTGAAATCTTAATGCTTATAGCACGCCTGCTTGTTTTTCAGGCAGGTATAAAGAAAATACTCAGCAGCTTCCAGTTTTACATTAGGAAGTCATGATAAACATTTCCTAATGGTTAGCTAGCTTCAGTGCCATCTTCTATATATGATCTAGAGATAAAACCAGTTTCTCTAGGGCATGTGATTTAAAAACATTCACTCTAATAGTAGCACTAAGCCTCCTGGTGCTTACTCACAGACTGTGTTCTTATACTGATTGTATAGAAAAAGTAGGCAGAGCAAACCTATCCTATATACACCTCAGCTCAGGCCCTGTGCCAGGTCTGTATTGTGAATGGGGGGGACATGGAGTTGAAAAAAAAGAGTAGCACTAACAAAAAGAAGTAGGAATGATCAAACCTTTTCTCTGAAGATATGGACGTGTAGACTTCAAAACCGAAAGGAATATTGACAGAAGTTCTACTAAATCTCCAGTCACATGGCAAGCGGTAGCTTCATGATACATCATGTGCAAAGTGTTGAAAGACTACAAATGATTTAAAAAAATTGAAAACAATGTCATTTTTACTTTCGTGAGCCACAAAATAGCAGTGCTCATCCCCTAGGATAGATATTTTCAGACTCAGACTGTATGTGTATGCATATGCATGCAAAGCAAATATATTTGCTTTCTATCCAAAAGTCAAATCCTCTCATTCAGCTCCTTTTAACAATCCTTACCTTCAGAACTCTGTTATTTAGTGTACATATTCTAGTCTGAGGAAATAATGTCTGTACTTTTTTTTTTAAGTATTTGCTCTAAGACTGCAACCTTTAGAAATTAGGAAGCAGCAGGCAATTAACAGGAAGACTAAGGAAAATAGGCAACAACTTTAACTAACCTTCCTTGGCCTCTGTAGAAAGACAATGGTGAAATGGCGGTCAGCCATACTCAAAACAGTACACTCAAAAGAGATAAAAGATCTCCAAAAGGTCAGAGTTCAATTCCTTTAATTATACTGGCTCATTAAATCTTTTAATTCCTTAACTGTATTATCTTTGTTAAACCCTTAGTTTTTTCCAACTTATTTTCCATTACAATAAAGCATCTTCTAATCCTTTTGATTTAGTTCACCATAGTCTACACACTATTCAAAGTTCAAAGGTCAAAATTCTTACCCCCTATTCTGTGGCAGTACCTAATCTGAACAATGTACTTGTACACATTTAACTTGTAAGCTGAGGACAAGAACCACATTATTTTTTATTCACTGCAGCATCCCCAGTGTCTACCACAGTGCCTGGCACAGGGTAGTCATTCAAACATTTGTTGAATGAAATTCTCACTATTCTCTGCCACATACCTTTTTATTAAGCCAGACAAAAATTTGGCATTCCTCAAACATGACCAATACTTCTTTGCCTCAGTGCTTATCAAGTCATTTATCTAAATGCTCTCCCACTTGCCTTTTTAAGTTCAAATTCTTCAAAGTGCAGTTTCAAACATGTTCTACTACTATTCTATAATATAATTAACCAAAAAAACCACTCTACCTCTTAATTCTTATGGTACTCTTGGCATGTATGCTTTCATCTTATCTGTACTATAGGGACTAAAAGACAATGTATCTGATGATTTTAAAGCCTTCTCATACTTGTGGATGTTCAAGAATTACAGGAAGAATGAACAGCTGATTTTAACCACTTGTACCAGTCCATCTGGCTTCCTCTGATGTTGCTAATCTCAGTTTCAGTATTCTCAAATAAATGGGCTCTTCAGAAATTGTTTGTCCTGAATTAAATCATATAAATCTCATTTCTGCCCTTACAAATAAAATAAGTAAAAGTAGTCTATTTCAAATGGTTGTTCTAAATACAAAATGAAGGAAAGGTATGGAATTACTGTGGAAAAAGACACAGCAACCTAAAAATTATGATCCAATTATTCTTGGAATATAAATTCGCATTTACTGATCTATATAATTAATCCTGTCATTTGTAAAACCATCTACCATAAACTCTAAATGTCCATAAAACAAAAAGTCCTGGTGAATACATTAAAATGAAACAGCTTCACAGTAAAATGTAATAAAATACTTACCTCAGTCATTAGGATCAATCCTCGATTAAATACAACAAGAAGTCTGTCTTCATCAGATTCTAATAGTATTCTGAAGGCACTAGAAGAATAAATATATAAAGTTCAGTTTGAGAACTCTGAATCAGAACAAAAAACACTTAGATGATTGGAAAAAAAAGGCAAAATTGTCATTAAAACTGTCTGCTTTCCTACCTACAGAAAAGAGATTGCTACATGCAAAAGGAGATAATATTAAATATTAAACTCTCTAACTCAGAGGAACATTATGTCTACTAATATTTAATTGGCTCTTAATTATTCACAATGGTGGAAGAGATGGGAACACTTTTAAAGTTTCCGTATAAACAATGGGTTCATCTTTTTTTTTTAATTTTTTTTTGAGTCATAGTCTCACTCAGTCACCCAGGCTGGAGTGTAGTACACAATCACAGCTATTGCCACCTCAACCTGCTGGGCTCAGGTAATCCTTCGGCCTTAACCTTCCAAGTAGCTGAGACTACAGTCATGTACCACCACACCTGGCTAATTTTTTGATTTCCTGTAGAGGCGAGGTCTTGCCAAGTTGCCCAGGCTGGTCTTGAACTGCTGGACTCAAGCAATCCTGTCGCCTGGACCTCCCAAAGTGCTGGGATTATAGGTATGAGCCACTGCGCCCAGCCTAGAATGGGTTCATCTTCTAAATTATTAAGTTCTGAAAAACAGATTTACTACTTGACTCAGCAATCCCACTACTGGATGTATACCCAAAGGAGCACAAATCACTCTACCAAAAAGACACCTGAATACACATATTTATCGCAGCACTAACCACAATAGCAAAAACATGAAACCAATCTAGGTGCCCATCAATAGTAAACTGGATAAGGAAAATATGGTACACATACACCATGGAATACTATGCAGCCATAAAAAGAACAAAATCATGTCTTTTGCAGTAACACAGATGCAGTTAGAGACCATTATCCTGAGCGAATTATAAAAGAAACAGAAAATTGAATACCTTATGCTCTCCCTAATAAGTGGGAGCTAGATACTGTATGCACATGGGCACAAGGATGAAAACAACAGACACTGGGGAGTCCTAAAGGGGAGAGGAAGGGAAGAAGAGGGGTAAGGGTTGAAAACTACCCACTCGGTACCAAGTCCACCATCTGGGTGATGGGCTCAGTAGAAGCCCAAGCCTCACCATCACACGATATACCAATGTAACAAACTGCACATGTACCCCTTGAATCAAAAAATAAAATTAGTGAATTAATTAATAAGTTCTGGATAATAATAAAATACACCTATATTATCAAAGCACTGATCAGCTGGTTATTGGGAAGATAACATGAATCAACAAAATACTAAAACGCTGTTGGCTTTGAAAATAATTTATATAATACAGTCAAGCACCACAAAATGAAGTTTTGGTAATTGAGGGACTGCATACACAACAATAGTCCCATAAAATGAAAATGGAGCGGAAAACTTCCTACAGCTAGCTGTGGTAACATTGTAGCACAATGTATTACCCATGTGTTTGTGATGATGTGTGCTATTAGCTAAATTATTATTATTATTATTATTATTTTTTTTTTTTTGAGTTGGAGTCTCACTCTGTTGCCCAGACTGGAGTGCAGTGGCCGCTCCGGGCCACCGCAGCCTCGACCTGCTGGGCTCCAGCGATCCTTCCGCCTCAGCCTTGGTAGCCGGAACTACAGGCGCGCGCTACCACGCCTGGCTAATTTTTTGATTTATTGTAGAGATGAGGTTTCACCTGCCCAGGCGGGTCTCGAACCCGCGGGCTTGGGCAATCCACTCACCTCAGCCTCCCAAGGCACGGGATTACAGGTTGAGCCACCGAGCCCAGCTTAACTAAATTATTGTGCTGCCAGTTGTATAAAAATACAACACAGTATATACAGTATGCAATACTTGATGATGAAATAAACTACCATGTCACTTATTTATGTACTTACTATTCTATAAGTTTTTATCATTATCTTAGAGTGTACTCCTTCTACTTATTAGAAAAAAAAGTTAAGGTTGGGTGTGGTGGCTCATGCCTATAATCCCAGCACTTTGGGAGGCTGAGGTGGAAGGACTGCTTGACTCCAGGAGTTTGAGACCAGCCTGGCAACATAGTCAGACCTAGTCTCCAAAAAAATAAATAAATAAATAGGTAAATAAATAAATAAATAAAAATAAATAAATAAAACATTAGCTGGATGTGGAGGCACACACCTATGGTCCCAACTACTTGGGAGGCTGAGGCAGAAGAATTACCTGAACTCAGGAGGTCGAAGCTGTGGTGAGCTGTGATTGTGCCACTGCATTCTAGACTGGGTAATACAATGAGACCCTGACTTAAAAAAAAAAAAGTTAACTGTAAAACTGCCTCAGGTAGGTCGTCCTTCAAGGAGGAAGGCACTATTATCATAGGAGAAGACAGCTCTATGCATGTTACTGCCACAAAGACCTTCCAGCTGTGGAGGTGGGAGGCAGTGATGTTGATAATTCTGACCGTGGCTAATGTGTATGCTTATGTGTTAGTTTTTAACAGAAGCATTAAAAAACTTAAAATGTTAAAGAAATAAAATATTTTTGTTCAAAAGAACTGAGTACCACATGTTCTCACTCATAAGCAGACCCTGAACATTTACAATACTGTAAGAAAATAATTGGCAGTAGTGGGAAACTGTCAGGGGAAGGATGGGAGAGGCATATAACATCAGTAAGGGTACCTGATCTTAAACCAGGCAAAGTAGGGACCAAAGGGATGCCCAAACTTCACCTGTATGATGACTACTTGTATACCTAATCCTGAATTGTACCCCACAACTTTAAAGTAAAAGAATAAATAAGAATACAAAAGTTGCTGGGCTCAGTGGCTCAGCCTGTAACCCCAGCACTTCGGGAGGCCGAGGCGAGTGGCTTGCTTGAGCCCGCGGGTTTGAGACTCGCCCAGGCGACTTGGCGAGACCTCGTCTCTACAATAAATCAAAAAATTAGCCATGCGTGGCAGCGTGCGCCTGTAGTTCCGGCTACTTGGAAGGCTGAGGCTGAAGGATCGCCGGAGCCCATCAGGTCGAGGCTGCGGTGGCTGGGAATATGCCACTGCACTCCAGTCTGGGTGACAGAGTGAGACTCCAACTCAAAAAAATAAAATAAAATAAAATAAAAAAGTTAAAAGTTTATAAAGTATCTGGTTTGATGGCTCAGCCTGTAATCCCAGCACTTTCAGAGGCCGAGGCAAGTAGATTGCCTGAGCCCGCACGGGTTTGAGACCAGTCCAGGCAACTTGGCCGACCATGTCTCTACAATAAATCAAAAGTTAGCTAGTTGTGGCAGCACATGCCTGTAGTTCTGACTACTTGAAAGGCCGAGGTAGAAGGATCACTGAAGCCCAGCAGGTCAATGCAGGGGTGGCCGTGAGCCAAATTTAAAAGCTTTTTGAAGAAGATGATCTGAAAAAGTCTTAACTTAGATTAATTACCTTAAGGTACTATAGTGAAGCCTTCAGGAAACTACTGGGAAAAAAAAGGGCCTAATAAAAGGATATCATCTCTAAGTCTTAGATGGAATATATAGAAGCATTTTAAGAAATTAGCCTAAACTTTATTTCTACAGGTAAAAGTCAAGTGTAATCTGTAGCAGAGTAGTTCATTTGTAGCCATTTAATAACTTCTGTAGCTCTGAACAACTAATTGTAAAGATTATGTTTAATTATTTTGGCCAAGTCTTATAGATCAGAAAGTCAGATAGATAGAGATAGGCTAAACAGAATGAAAAACATTAACAGACTCATCCAAAGATTGAGAATGCTATTTCTGGAGGCCTCCAGAACTGAACTACCCAAGCCTAAATAAGAATAAACTGCCATTAAATGGAGCAATTCAAGCTTTAAGTGGAAGTCTGTTCATTAAGGTTCCTCTAAGTCCTGAGATCATGTATGATAAAACATACACAAATACAAGCCAAAGACTGTTTAAAAACTGCTCATTAACTTTCAAACTATGAATTCTTCAACAGTACTAAATGCATAAATGCTTCCCTAACAGCTTTAAAGAATTAGTAAACTTTCAGTTATAAACAATGTAAATAATTTATTTCTCTTTTTATGTCAAAAGAAAGGTCTTTTATCTCCTCGCCTGAAAGAACAAAACAAAACAGAAAATATCTTTTTACCTTATTAAAGTAGTCCAGCAGGAGCGGCCATCTAAGCAACGTAAGTAACAACTTATGGTTGTTTTCTTAAACTGTTTAATATCTTCTAATTCTTCTTCTCTCATATCTGGCCTCTGAGCTATAAACAGCTGCATCAAATTAAATAGTTCTTCCACTGCCTAAAAAAGGCAAATATGAGAATCTTTTAACCCTACAGCATTTTAGAAGGTTTGCTTCTCATTTCTGAATGTTATGCTTGTTAACCAACTCTTAAAATTATACAAATAAGTTAGATCACACTACCATTCAGGTATGGGTATCATAAAATTAGCAATGAACTCTATTTTACAAATTTAATATAATATGCACTAAAAGAAATAAATCTTAAAACAGAAACTCAGAAAGATTAAAAACAATAAGTCAATATAGTTCATTTTTAATCTTAATACTGCTTAAAGCATTGGTTTTATAACTTCAACTGTTCATCCAAAGACATGGTATACCAATCCCCTACCCCCTTTTTCTTTAATAAACAAGAAATCATTCCTTTGTCACAAAGATTTTAAAAACCTAAATTACACTTGAATTAATACTACTTCTGAGATAACCCTTTGTGCCAAAATTCAGAAGATCTTTCTAGACGATGATGCTTAGTTCAAGATCCTGGTGAACAAAGTGCGGGAACAAATATTTTGGTAAAATCAATAACTGGGATCTTATAGATTCATTTATTTAGGTGCATGTTAGGAAAGACTTGCTCTTCTAACACATACTTGTCAGTGAACAGAAACCCCCAGCTTCTATCTTTCAAGACATGTCCCTGGATGAATATCTGAAGTTATAAAACTAGTACTTTAAGTTCCATTTTCATGAAAATTTCCAACAGATGAGTTTTACAATAAAGGACATTACATTTCACTGATGTCAAGGGCAAGAAACACCATGTGGGGGATATGTATTCTAAGCCACAGGCGCTCATCAAAGGTATACTTAACTATGGACATCATATTTAGTAACTAAATAAAATATTATTTATGTGAATATGATAAAGACAAATTCACTGAATCTTAATAAATCCTGTCCTGACTCATTTGAAGTCAGAAATACTCTCTCATTCTATTTTTTTTTTTTTTTAAGTTGGAGTCTCACTCTGTCGCCCAGGCTGGAGTGCAATGGCACGCTCACGCCACTGCAGCCTCGACCTAACGGGCTCAGGAGATCCTTCTGCCTCAGCCTTTTAAGTAGCTGGAACTACAGGCACGTGCCACCAAGCCTGGCTAATTTTTTGACTTATTGTAGAGCTGAGGTCTCGGCAAGTTGCCAAGGCTGGTCTCAAATCCTAGGCTCAGGTAATCCTCTAGCCTCTGCCTCCCAAAGTTTTGGGATTACAGGTGTGACCCACTACACCCAGCTCATTCTATATTCTTATAAATAAGCTTTGGTTTTGCATTTCTTGGTACTTAATACATTTACTTTCTTTCCTACAGTACAGGCATTCTAATTTTCTCAACTGGAAATAGGTTATTCTTCCTGAGTGAGAGATTCTAAACAACTCACTATAGCATCTAGAAAGAACAGTTTAGTCTATCAAGGACAGTCTATCCATAAAGGACAGTCTACAACAGAGAGTAAGAGGCAACAGTGAAAAGTAATATCCAGCCTATACAGAAGAAAAACATTTTAATATGAAACCTAAAAACAGTGTGCAGAGAAAAAGGAATCCAATGCACTGCATATACTCAGATTCTGACAGATCTCTCGAGCATTTCATTCTCTTGGCTGCAGTTTGAGAAAAAAAATGCTAGGGAATACCACTAGCTTAAGATAAAAACATTGTTTATAATGAATATCTAATTTTTAAATAGTGAAGTATTCACTTTCCTAAAACTGTCACACAAAGCTGATTTTTTTAAACTAGGCATACATGAAGAACACATTTACAAAACCACAAATTAAAATAAGTTCCATTAGAAATAAAAATTTGGCTGGGCATGGTGGTTCAAGCCTGTAATCTTAGCACTTTGGGAGGCTGAGGTGAAGAAATTGCCTAAGCCTACGGGTTCGAGAACAGCCTGGGCAAGTTGGCAAGACCTCATCTCTACAATAAATCAAAAAATTAGCCACATGTGGTAGTGCACGCCTGTAGTTCCAGTACTTAGAAGGCTGAGGCGGAAGGATTGCCTGAGCCCAGCAGGTCGATGCTGGAGTGGCTGTGAGCATGCCATTGCACTCCAGCCTCAGTGACAGAGTGAAACTCCAACTCAAAAAAAAAAAAAGAAATTTAACTTCAATGTAAGTTTAGAAAAGTCACCTTCATACTTACTAATTTAACAACAATATAACATTTTCTATGTGTATTCGAGGAGACAAATATATATTAAGTTCTTAACAAAGAATGGCTAAAGTTAGGCTATTCTTCTACATTTCGCCACTACTTCCCACAAGGGAAAAAACAGTTTATTTCCAATGAATTTGAGGATACAGATACAAGATTACTCACTCCAGGGTATTGGCTGGCATGTGGTGTAAGATTCTTAAAGGCCCACTGGATGTTCTGGTGAGAAGCCAGTTGTCGTGTGAATGCAGGAGACTGCTCACAGCAGAGCCTCAGAATGCCATAGTAGGCAGGCAGCATCCCACGGTTAAAAAGCACCACATCCTGATCATCATGGTCAGCAAGGATGTAATTGAAGGCAATGTTCTTGGTTACCACTGGGTTCTGAACAATAAGGCGGATATTCTCTGGACAGTCAGCACACACATTGTACCAAAATGAAAGCAAAGCCTGTTTATTGTGATTTGTAGCTATTGCTGGCTCAGAAAGTTTAGGCTGGAAAAGGTTCCACAAATCCATGAAATATGTGGAAAACATCAGCTTCTCAGTTTTGGAAATTAAACAGTAAGTCATAAAGCTAAAATAGGGCACTAGCTTTGTAGTGCCATGGACAGCAGCATCAACATAAAGTTTGGCTCTTGAGAGCAAACCAAGGAGCACGTTGTAGACCTGATGTAGGACTACTGTTGTGTCTGGACTGAGTGGAAGGTCACGGGTTGGGATGTGCAAAGACCTTGTTGACCGGAACATCTGGCGGAATGAATTGCTTGGTATAAGGGACACCAGAAGATAAGCTGCAGCTATAAAATGTAAAACAAAACTGTCAGATCCTTATAAGATATAAAATAGACTGAAGAACAGTCATTAATCACAAAGCCACTGTTCCCTTTAATAATTAAAATGAATAAAAATTAAGGGACATGAACATCTCTTAATATCTTTCTACTCTCCCCTTGGCCCCACAGAAAGATCCCAAGGGGTGATATAAAACAGACACCTTCCGTTCTGCCATTATTTTTGAAGTGGTAACAACAATTGCCATTAGCAGAAACATTTTTTAAACCTATTTTGTTTAGCTTGCCCATAATATAAAATTTTCCCACATACTTTATCATTTATTTCTTCTCAGGATATAGTATGATTTACCAGAGGGAACAAAGCATTTGGGGCCAGAAGACCTATCAAAAGGTGCCTAACATGGTCAAACCACTTAATGTTTCATGGTCTTAGTTTTCTTCTTAATTAAAAAGTAATGGTAAATTATTCTGTAATACTTTACACATAATTGTAAAATATGTTTAAGTTATAAAGACAGAGTGAGATCTATATAACTTTTATAAAGTCCTATGAATATATCAGATTATATGTACTAATTATAGAACATTAACTGGAAAAAAATCTTTAAATCTTCTAAGGCTAACTTTGCACCCAAAAAACAAATCCCTCCTTTAACATACCTGAAAACTGTTATTAAGGCTATGTTATAATTCTGAGAAGTTAATGACCTATTAGTTGAGTCCACTTGTAAAAGCAGTTACTATGAGCAAAGGATTGAGCTAGGTGCTTTATAAATATCTCATTTAATCCTCACAATCATCCTGGAGGTAGGTGACGTTACATTGGAAAATCTGAATCTTGGAGAAGCAAAGACCAAGGACACCCAGATAAAGATGTGGAGTCTAGATTAGGCCTTGAGAAACAATGATGATGAAGACAATAATGATAATGGTAAAACAATAGTAGTGATAACAACAATAATAAGAACTGCTAACATTTACTGAATGCATGCTATTTGATATCATAATGTGGCAAGCACTGTTTTTTTAATCTCCATTTTCACTAAGGCTTAAAACATGGAGACTACCTCAGATTATACTGCTAATGGCAGAGTTGGTATTCAAACCTAGATTGTCAGACTCACAGGCTAACGCTCCTAACATTTACTACAGAACCTCCTCAAGACTATCTAATGCTTGAGTTTTGGTTCTTTCCAACACTCACTAGATCTGTCTCCCTCTATTCTATCTACAATTTGGTAATCTCCATCATACTGTCAAAGCAAATAAAGTAAGCATTTCTTTACCTATATATAAGTCTGATTAGTATTATTTTTTTAGGCTCAGTTTGCTATGTGTTTCAAATAAATTTGGCATGTGAGCATTATCCTGATTAATTTTAGTATAAAACTTCCATTGATAAAAGTAATTTGTGATTTTAAAGTCATTCACACGGGTTTGAGACCAGCCTGACCAACTTGGTGAGACCTCATCCCCACAATAAATCAAAAAATTAGCTGGGTATAGTGGTGCATGCCTGTAGTTCCAGTTACTTGGAAGGCTGAGGCAGAAAGATTGCCTGAACCCAGCAGGGCAAGGCTGCAGGGGCCGTGAGCGTGTCATTGCACTCCAGCCTGGGCAACAGAGTAGACTCCAACTCAAAAAAACACAAACAAAAAAAGTCAGTCAAGCTGGGTTTGGTGGCTCATGCCTATAATCCCAGCACTTTGAGAGGCTGAGGTAAGAGGACTGACTGAGTTCCTAGGTTTGCCTGGGCAACTTAACGACACATCTCTACAATAAATCAAAAAGTTAGCTGGGCATTGTGGTGTGTGCCTGTAGTTCCAGCAACTTGGAAGGCTGAGGCAGAAGGATCACCTGAGCCCAGCAAGTCGATGCTGTGGTGGCGGTGAGTGTGTTACTGCACTCCAGCCTGGGCGACAGAATAAGATTTTTTTAAAAAATCCATTCAGTTTAAGTTATATACTTTCATGCCAATGGTCAACTTAAAAAAATTGGGAGACAGAAAATAAATAAATAAATGCATTTTTTTGAAAATTCTAGAAAGCTGAAACAACTCTGAGACCATGGACTTGCCACCAAGATTTTACAATTAACATTTTGCTTCCTTTATCACGTACCTATTTCTTCATTTCTAAAAAAGCGACTTGCTTTTAAATAAAAGTTTGCGATGGAAAAAACCACAACTTTTAAATTATGTTTATCTTTAAAAACAGGTAGGAAGGTTAATCTGGAAAAAAGGAACATCTGATCATTGTGTTAAAAACTGCCTTTCTATGACTTAAGAATCGTTGGGTCTAGTTTTATACAACAGAAAACTTAAATCTTCCATTTCTACATAGCAACTCTTCAACTACTTTAATACATCATTTCTCCATTTTTCGTCTTTTCTCTGTATCAAATGTTCGCAGTCATTTCTTTATTTTGTTGTATTCGGAAGTATTTCTTCATTATTATTGTTATTTTAAATATGAGATGGGTGGGATCTTCCTATGTTGCCTAGGCTGGTCTGGATATCCTGGGTTCAAGTGATCCTTCCAAAGTGCTGGGATTATAGGCATGAGCCACCACAAGCCCAGCCTATATTCAGAAGTCTTTCTTTTGTATTTTTGGGGGGGTTGGAGTCTCACTCTCACCCAGGCTGGAATGCGGTGGCATGCTCATGGTTACTACAGCCCTGAACTACTGGGCTCAGGTGATCCTTCTGTCTCAGTCTTCCTTTTTTTCCTACTATATTTCCAGTATCTTTTATTTTTTTATTATTCATTTTATTTTATTTTTGAGTTGGAGTCTCACTCTGTTGCCTAGGCTGGAGTGCAGTGGCACACTCATGGCCACCAGAGCCTCCACTGCTAGGCTCGGAGGTCCTTCTGCCTCAGCGTCACAAGTAGCTGGAACCAGCTGGGCTCGGTGGCTCAGCCTATAATCCCGGCTTTGGGAAGCTGAGGTGAGTAAATTGCCTGAGCCCACGGGTTCGAGACCCACCTGGGCAACTTGGCAAGACCTCATCTCTACAATACATCAAAAAATTAGCCGGGTGTGGTAGCGCACGCCTGTAATTCCAGCTACTTGGAAGGCTGAGGCAGAAGGATCGCCGGAGCCCAGCAGGTTGAGGCTGCAGTGGCCACTCCTGGCCACTGCACTCCAGTCTGGGTGACGGAGTGAGACTCCAACTCAAAAACAAAACAAAACAAAACAAAACAAGTAGCTGGAACCACAAGCACGCACCACCATGCCCAGCAAATTTTTTTTATTTTATTGTAGAGATGAGGTCTCGCCAAGTTGCCCAGTGGTCTGAAACCCCTGAACTGAGGCAATCCTCTTGTCTCTGTGCCACTGTACTCCAGCCTGGGGAACAGAGTGAGACTCCGACTCAAAAAAAGAAAAAAAAAGAATGCTATTTCAGAAAGAAAAGAATGCCATTTCCTCAGAACCATCATCAATATTAGTTGTAACAGCTGGCTAAAACATTTTTTGGGGAGGAGGTCAGCATAGGTTTTCAAAATTGCTTTATGCTTAGGTGACAGGACGTGAATACCAACCAGCACACATGTTAGCACTTACAAATATCCCAATATAGTGGAGTTAACTAAACCAGCAAGAAAAATAAGCCTATGAGCAGAATGCCAATGTCAATCCTTGTATCCCTTCCACTGAAAAGAGTTCTCTCAAACAAATCTTTTATTTTAAAATAGGTAGAACAGATAATTCCGATCCATAGCCCACTCAGTTTTTCCTCTTGTTAGCATCTATTATTACTATGGTACATTTGAAAACACCAACATTATACTATCAACGTGAGCACATTACTATTAAACCAAACTTCCTTTTTAGATTTCACTAGTTTTGCCCTAATGTCCTCTTTTTGGTCTAGGATCCCATCTAGCATACATTATATTTAGTCATCATGTCTCCTTAAGTTCCTCTTGGCTGTGACAGTTTCTCAGACTCTCCTTGTTTTTGATTTCCTTGTTTTGAGGAATACTGGTCAGGCATTTCATAGAATGTTCCTTAAACTGAGTTTTTCTGATGTCATGGCTAGACACTTGACAGTATTTTTGAGAGGAAGACTACCAAGATAAAGTATGCTTCACATCACACCATTATCAAGGGTATATGCAGCTATCAACTTGACTAACCAGCAATGATGTTAACTGTAATCACCTAGCTGAGTTAGTGTCTGTCAGGTTGCTTCACTGTAAAGTTACTTCCCTCATCCCCTACACTATACTCACTGGAAGTAAGTCACTAAGGTCATAGTCAAGGAATAAGGAATCAAGCTCTACTCCTGGGGGTGGGAATGCATGTACATAAATTATTAGAAATTATTTTTCTCTATTTTTATTCAATTAGTTACTTCCATCAGTATAGACACTTGGATATTTCATACTTTGGGTTATAATCCTGTGCTATGTAATTTATTGTGTTACTCAAACTGTTCCTGAGTTGGCAATTGGGAGTTCTTTCAGGTTAGCTCTATGTCCTTTGACATATCTCCAACATTTCGCTTTTTGAATACTTTCTCACTTTCTGGAACTACAAGATACTCCAGGCTCATTTTGTATATTCCCTGCCCAGCCCTAAAATCAGCCATTTCTTCAAGGAACTGTGAATCCTTTTACTATGAAAATGGTGTTCAGAATCCAACATCTGGATACTGGATGTGTTTACGGCTACTGAAGTGTCACTGATTCTAAGGCTTTCTCAGCAAACAGCTAGAAAATATTTTTAGTAATTAAATGCATTTCAAAAATTAACTACTTTGATTTCATTTCTTTGAACTATCATAAGTAAACATATTCTATATTTATTTACAAGGAATTTTCTATTTTGTGAAATCTCTATTTTTGATTATTTGCCCATCTGTCTTCCAAAATCTTTATTTTTCACTGGCTTGTGTACAGTAAAGGTTATCATTTAATGCACATAATTTCAGTCACTATTTTCTCTCATCTTATGTCTTTATTACTGTTTTATCCTTAACTTTCTCAGGAGTTCCTTTCCAGTTAGGAATTTCTGACCCTTTACTCTCTTTACTAATGCTGATCATGCCTTATCACTCTATCAAGCAAAGAAACAAAAGTGATATTAGTAATAATGTCACCCAAGTAATAACAGGATTTCCTATCCTTAAAAACACTGTAGATATTTGTAAAACACTATCACAGGTTTCCAAATACTAATATAACTTTGGTCTTTAAAAACAACACCTCTAAGAATTTCGCATTATACAACAATGGGCATATCATAGTTGCCTAAAACAAAACAAAACTTTGAAAAGCAAATGTTTTGCTAAATTCTGAATATTTGACTTACAAGTCCTGACTCTAGGATAATTGTGAGCCAAAAGAAACCGCTCGACCCAGTTTTCCATATTCTGTAGGACCCAGCTGTGTGCCAGTTTATTTCGGGGTGTCTGTACTGCCAACCAATCCAGACACTGAGAAGGATTGTATTCAATCACCTACAAATAAAATGACAAGAACAGAATATAAGGCCAACTGAATGAGCAGTTACTTTTTTACTTACTTTTTGTATATGCTATTAAACACTTATAGCTAAGATAGTTTTTTGAAAACTAGAGCTTAAAGGAAGTCTCATCTATGTTTCTTTTCCATGTATAAAGCTACTTAACTTTTATCAACAGGAAATGTTCAGAAAAACTTGTCATTAGTTACAAAATAAATTTAAAGTAACTGAGTACTAAGTTACTTAAAGTACTAACTTAAGTAACATAAGACAGATATGAGAAAGCAATGACTTTTAAGTCTTGCTAAATTAGTAAATTTACTTAAAAATCCTTTTAATTCTTTAAGGTTTCTCATTTTTACTTTACTTATTCCATGCCCAACCTATTAAGTGAAAATGTAAAGTAGCTCATTGGACTGCTGCAGAGAGTTTTTCATGGGAAATGGGAATCTTAGGAATCTAGAGCATGGGCTGGCAAACTATGGCACACAGGCTAAATTTTGTAGCTGACTTTTTTGTTGCTTACTGAAATACAGCCATGTATTTCAGTAGGAGTGAATGCTTCTCATTTATTGTTCATGGATGCTTTATGACTGAAACAGCAGAGATAAGTAGTTTTAATAGAGATTAAATCATTTGTTATCTCATTCTTTAGGGAAAAGATTTGCTGATCTCTGGTCTACTGTTTTTCCACTATTTACCAAGGACAAATTTTGTGATTCTAGAAGAAATAAAGTGGTTGGTGCTCCCTTTACCATTTCTGTCAATTCAGAAAATACCTGGTTTGTATTTCTAGGGCTTAGTTGCTTTATGGAATCTTTTTTGTGGGCAGGGCAATGATAAATTTTGTATTTAATTGGAGATGGGGTCTCACTGTCACCCATGCTAGAGTAGAGTGGCCTACTTCTAGCTCACTGCAGCCTTGAACTTCCAGGCTCAAACAATCCTCTTGGCCTAAGTCTCCTGAGTAGCAAAGACTACAGGTGCATGCCATCACTCCCAGCTTTTAAAATTAATATTCATTTTGTAGAGATGGGGTCTCGCCATGTTGCCTAGGCTGGTCTTGAACCCCTGGGCTCAAGCAATCCTCCTGCTTTGGCCTCCCAAAGTGGTGGAATTACAGGCATGAGGCAGTGCACCCAGCAGTAAAGAGAACTTTCATTGGCTGAAGGTGTTTACTTACATTATAAGAATGTCTTCAATACATCTAGGAGGCTAGCTATAAACTCTTCTCTTCCCCAAACTAACTCTCTTCCTCTTCCCCCGAACTGAGATTTACTAACTCATTTTTAAGTAGAAACTGGTACTCAAAACGGTAGTGACTATATTATAAAAATCAAGTAAATAAATACTAGGCAGGGTGTGGTGGCTCATGCCTGTAATCCCAGAACTTTGGGAAGTTGACACAGGAGGATTGCTTGAGCCCAAAAGTTTGAGACCAGTCTAGGCAACATAGCAAGACCTCATCTCTACAAAAAATAGAAAGTTAGCTGGGCATGGTGATCTGTACCTGTAGTCGCAGCTACTCAGGAACCTGAGGTAGAAGGATTGTCTGAGTCTAGGAATTTGAGGCTGCAGTGGGCCATGATCATGCCACTGCATTCCAGCCAGGGTGACTAAGTGAGACCATGACTCAAAAAAAAAAAAAAGGAAGAAAAGACAAAAAAAATCTGCTGAAGACTTACCTCCCATATCCTCTGCAAAATGTAAGATGCAAAGGGAGGCATTCCTGGTGGTCCACCAGCAAACTCCATAAGCATAGTCAACAATTTAAAGAAAGGATTGGCTGCCTGTAAGATATATACATGACTGTGTGTATTTATCAGTTTGAACTCATCTCTTTCAACAGAAAAGAAACATACTCTTTCACACAACACATTTAAATCTGCTATGTTAGGTGAGCAGAGCTTAGTCAGCACTTCTGCATGTAAACCTGAACTACCAAAAAGCAGCAGGATCAGCTAGGGCGCACAAAGTTAATTGAGTGGTAGCCACATGTAACACATTTTTCTGGACGTCAAATGTATTGGAAACAGATAATTTCAAAATATTTTATTTTTTAAATTGACAAACTCTGTACTCATGTGTTTATGATGAGCAACATGGTGTTCTGAAATATGTACACACTGTCGAATGGCTAAATCAAGCTAATTAACCTACACATTACCTCACACACTTATTTTTTGTCACAGCATTTAAAATCTACTCTTAGTGATTTTCAAGTATACAATCCATTGTTATTAACTATAGTCAGTATTATACAAAAGATTCCTTGAACTTATTTATTTCTTTTGCCTAACTAAAATTCTGTATCCTTTGACCAACTTCTTTCCAATCCCAAAGTGAATTGCTAATGAAACAAACACGTTTTACTGAAAAATTAGATTAAGATTAGCATTCAGGTGGCATTGTAATATAATGAGTTTATAAGTATATTTATATTTAGTTAGGAAAATTATATTTGTAATAAGACATGGGCAGGTTGTTCATTTTATTCACATTATACAACTTAAAAATAGGCTATGTTATGAGAAAAACCTTGTAAATTTGTCTTCAAGAACAATTAGGCTCATTTGAAAGCACTATCGGTAGTTTTAAAAACAACTAAAAATGTTTACATACCTCAGGAGTCAACTTTGCTATTGATGTGAAAAGCATAGATACAATCTAAAACAGAAAAAGAAGGAGTTCAGGATATTCTTTTAAAAATTGCCAAAAATCTTTAAGATTGCTCCTTAGCACTTACATGTTCTGCAAGTCGATTATTGTATCGACACAGGCTGAAAATCAGATTACAAGTTTGTCTTATATTGATGCCATCACGGATATGTTGAAACAAGAAGGGAAATCCCTATTAAAAGCAAACATTGTTCATTTAAGAACCGTGATGTTACTAGTTTTATAATGATCAAACTTGTCTAATATTAGAGAAGGTATTACCTTTCCTCCTGTCAATGCTGCCATATCAGTCTGTGATAAAGTCAAATGCCTGAAAGAAAATATTAGTGAGAATAAGTTTTTCTTCCCTCTGTATCACTTTATATTTATGTTATGACATGCATCAAGATTGCTGATTCAGCCAGGCATGGTGGCTCACGCCAATAATCCCAGAGCTTTGGGAAGCCAAGGTGAGGAGACTGCCTGAGCCCATGGATTTGAGAACAGCTTGGGCAACTTGGCAAGACCTCATCTCTACAATAGATGAAAAAATTAGCCAGGCACGGTGGCGCATGCCTGTAGTTCCAGCTACTTGGAAGGCTGAAGCAGAAGGATCTCATGAGCCCAGTAGTTCCCAACTCAAAAAAAAAAAGGTTACTGATTCAACTATATCTGTACCAACCTGCCAAAAAGAGTTTTGGATTTTTTTGCTAGATAGACCTGCTTGCTAAACATTTTTAAGGTAATTTTTCAACATTCCAGGGGTGGTAAATGTAGGCCTAAATCTACTTCATTTTCACCTAATTAACTCAATATTTTAGTATAAGTATTTGCCAATATTTTTGTATATTAAGACACTAGGATGATCAGATTTTTCTTAGTTTTTTTTTTTTTTTGGTTACATAAGACCCCTCAAATCCAAGGGACTTTCAGTTTTAAATGACTACATATGTCTTTTTCTTTTAGAGATGAGGTCTTGTTCTGTCACCCAGGCTGGAGTGTGGTGGTGTGATCATAACTCACTACAGCCTTGACATTTTGGGCTCAAGTGATCTTTCACCTCAGCCTCCTGACTACAGGTATGTACCACAATGCTCATTTTTTCTTGTTTTTTTTTTTTTTTTCTGAAGACAGGGTCTCATCAAGTTGCTTACGCTGGTCTCAAACTCTGACCTCAAGTGATCCTCCCACCTCAGCCTCCCAAGCGGCTGACAGGTGAGAACCACCAGGCACAGAATGCACATTTCTTTGTAAACTTATAGAAAATTTCAGATGTATAAAAAATAGAATAGCATAAGTATCCCATCACTCGGCTTCCCATTTACCAAAATCATAGCCAGTCTTGTTTCATTTATAACCCCACCCATTCCATATGAATTGTTTGAGGCAAACTCCGGGTATATTTATCGTTTAATTCACAAATATTACTATTTTTTTTTTTCTGAGTCAGAGTCTCACTCTATAGACCAGAATGGAGTGCAGTGGCACACTCACAGCCACCGCAGCCACGATCTGCTGGGCTCAGACGATCCTTCCACCTCAGCCTTCCAAGTAGCTGGAACTACAAGCATGTGCCATCATGCCCAGCTAATTTTTTGATTTATTGTAGAGATGAGGTCTTGTCAAATTGACCAGGCTGCTCTTGAACCAGTGGGCTCGGGCAGTGCTCTCACCTCAGCCTCCCAAAGGGCTGGGATTATAGGCGTGAGCCCCTGCGCCTGGTCATGTTTCTAATAGCTACATTTAAAAAATATAACCACAGTATCAATATTCACATCCAAAATTAATCAGCAACTCCTTAGTATCATATAAAATTCAGCATACATATTTCCTTAAGTCTTTTTTTAAGTGTTTGTGTGTGTGTGTGTGTGTGTGTGTGGTTTTTTGAGTTGGAGTCTCACTCTGTCGCCCAGGCTGGAGTGCACTGGCACGCTCACAGTCACCACAGCCTTGACCTTTTGACCTGCTAGGCTCAAGGGATTCCTCTGCCTCAGACTTCCAAATAGCTGAAACTGCAGGCGCATGCCACCACGCCCTGCTAATTTTTTGATTTATTGAAGAGACGTGGTCTCACCAAGTTGCCCAGCCTGGTCTTGAACCTCTGGACTCAGGCAATTCGCTCACCTCTGCTGGGATTATAGGCCAAAAAAAGTTTTAGCGTTAACTTGTTTGAATCAAGAGTCAAATAAAGTCCTTTGTCACAATTGGTTAAATGTCTCAATCTTTCAATCTATTGATTTTCCCTCCAACTTTGTTTTTATCTTGCTATTTATCTATTGAAGAAAGTAGATCATTTGTCCTCTAGTTTCCCACATTTATATCGAGCTGTTTTTTTTTTTTTTCCTTCTATTCTTTTTATTTATTTTTTTCAGGGGAGTGGGCAAACGCAGTCCCCCATGACCACAAATTATGCAGTCAAGTTTTCCACATTTGGGGAAATCACAGGGGTGAGCACATCTGGAGTGCAAAAAATGTTTTAGCGTTAACTTGTTTGAATCAGGAGTCAAATAAAGTCCTTTGTCACAATTGGTTAAATGTCTCAATCTTTCAATCTATTGATTTTCCCTCCAACTTTGTTTTTATCTTGCTATTTATCTATTGAAGAAAGTAGATCATTTGATAAGCCTTGCCCTGGAAAAACTACCTTCGTGATCATGGTATCTTCCCTGCCAGGTAAGTATTCTAGCTGATTGTTATTTGTGGTGCTGTGTTAACATAGTTCTCTGTCCCAGTATTTCCTGTAAACTGATAGTTAGATCTAGGTTTTACTTTTTTTTTTTTTTTGAGTTGGAGTCTCACTCTGCCGCCCAGGCTGCAGTGCAGTAGCATGCTCCTGGCCACCGCAGCCTCGACCTGCTGGGCTCCAGCGATCCCTCCGTCTCAGCCTTCCAAGTAGCTGGAACTACAGGTGCGCGCTATCACGCCTGGCTGATTTTTTTGATTTACTGTAGAGATGAGGTCTCGCCAAGTTGCCCAGGCGGGTCTCGAACCCACAGACTCAGGCAATTCACTCACCTCTGCCTCCCGAAGAGCGGGATTACAGGTTGAGTCACCAAGCCTGGCCAGGTTTGACATTTTAATTAAGGATATTTTGTAGGTGATAGTATGAACTTTCACTAGGAGGGGTTAAGCGTTAAGAGTTAGTCTTTTTCTGAGCTATTCAGTCTGACTAGATTCATTATTTCATTTGGAATTGCAAAACAGTGATATTTTAATTCCAACAGTCATGGCTCATTAACTAGCTCAAATACTTTTATGCTGACAAACTTCTCCTCAACCACCAATTGGTAGCCATGAGGTATACTTTATGCGGGTAGAACAAATGCTTGATACCATTTCCATTATCAGTTTTCAGAACAATGATTTTATTTCCTAGTACATACCAACAGTTTCCAATAAGTTTATAAAATGTTTGTTTTAGGTATCATTATGAACTCATGGATTTAAACATCTTTGATGTTTTTCACAGTCCACTGCAGTGATTACTGATGCTCAAGTTGTCCATTCTCTGACCAGTAAAAATCTCTGTAAGTTGGCTCTTGTGTTTATTTAACATGACCTCAGTAGTCTTAGATAGCCTTCCCGCTTTCCAAAATAATAAAACATTACAGGCTTCTGATTCATTTCTTTCCCACAAACTGGAATTGGTCAACTTCCCAAGAAATCCAAATTCTTTCAGTGGAAAATGAGATCTAGAAACTACAATCTAGATGTGAGGGGGGTACTCACTGGTTCTGGGTTGTACACGGTTTCTAAGTCTTTTCAGACCACAGAGGCAGGTAATACCTTTTCTGTTTGCTTAAGGTAAAATATACCATGCACTCTTAACTAATGTTTCCAGTTCAGTTTTAAACAAAAAATGCAAAACCCTACAATTTAATATTTTAATCTCTTTTCTTTTGCTGAAAATTTTGGTTTCCAATGATATGAACAATTACTCATTTGATTTATTCTGTAACATACACGTAATACTTTCAGAATAATAATTCCAATAAATTGTAAACAACATAATTACTAAAACAGTTTAGAATAACTTCATAATTATTTTTGTCCTCTATGTTCATCCCTGCTTAATTTACCTACTTAATATACAGTTAGGTTCATTTATCTCACTATTTTTTGATTTTTAGGGATTGCTTCTCATTCATAATTATACAATAAATTTACATTACTCCAAAGTTAAACTTGTCAAAATTCTATTCCTGGGTCTTCCACCCTGTTTTGCTTTCCTCATCTGCTGAAAGTCAGCTTAAAAAAAAAAGATTTTGATTTATAGTCAATTCTTGGTATTTGTGGTAGTTGTGCTCTGTAAGGTGTTTGTAAACAACAAATTAGTAAATACCAAATCATTATTCCTAGGGAAATACAGGATTAAGTTCCTGCAAGTCACTGGTCAAAACATTTTTGTCAGCTGACCAATACATTACCTTGTTTTATGGGTGTTCCTGTTTAAAAACCCCTTATTTAATATATATTGTTGATTCATCAACACTGAACTCACTGCCAACAGTATTGTAACTCCTATCAGGGCCAGTGTGGTGGCTCAAGCCTCTAATCCCAGCACTTTGGGAGGCCAAGGCGAGATGATTGACTGAGCTTAGGGCTTCAAGACCAGCCTGGGCAACTTGGTGAGACCTTGTCTCTACAATAAATCAAAAAATTAGCTGGGTGTGGTGGCATGTGCCTGTAGTTCTAGCTACTTGGAAGGCTGAGGTGGAAGGATCGCCTGAGCCCAGCAGGTTGAGGTTGAAGTGGCCATGAGCGGCGTGTCACTGCACTCCAGCCTGGGTGACAGAGTGAGATACTGGCTCATAAAATAAATAACTCCTATCTGAATGAAACTTATCTAATACATGTACTTTCTCTATAAGGCACATCACACACAGCTTTCTTGAGCTCAGAAACACGAGATAGAACTTCAGCACTAAACTTGAAGGCCATTTTGTTTATTTTATTTTGTTCGGAGATAGGCTCTTGCTCTGTTGCCCAGGCTGGAGCGCAGTGTTTATTCATAGGCGCCATAGTAGCACACTGCAGCAATGAACTCCTAGCCTCGAGTGGTCATCCCACCTTAGCCTCTCGAGTACATGGGACTACAGGTGCATGCCACTGTGCTTGGCTGAAGGTCATTTTAAACAGTTCAATCACCAATGAAAAGAATAAAAATTTGAGAAATTTTCACAGCATACACTGTTAAAAGTACATTTATTTACAATACAAAAACTAAAACAAGAAGGCAGATTGTTGCCTTATCTGACCTCAGCTAGAAAAGCATGTGAGGCAACTCCAATTTTTTGACACTCTGCATTATGTACATGACTGTGAAGAACTGCAGTAGTTCCCTGGATCCAAATTTTGGCATTACAAATACATTTTAGCAAGGAGATAAATTTGCAAATAGCCAGGGTTGGTTGTATACACACGTGTGCGCACACACACACACATACTCTCTCTCTTCTTACTCTCTTATAGCTTCCCCTTTCTTAGAAAATATCATACTCTTTTCCACCTTTTTTCTTCTAGTAATAGATCCCAAAGATTTCTCCATGGTAGTACAGATAAATTCCCTATTTCCTTTTTTCAGCTGTAGAGTACTATTTTGAGTGGATGCTGTTTATTCAACTAAGCTCCCCTTTGCTGAATATGTGGCTGATTCCAGTTTTTGCTATTAGAAATACTGCTTCTCAACAGCTGTGCACATACAACTGTCTACATTTTGGGACACATTCCTAGAAATGAAGTTGCTAGATTAAACAATGAATGCACACTTAATTTTGCCAGATATTTTACTGTGTATTTCTTCAATGACTATTTCTAACATGAGTCAGAGACAAAGTCAGAGTTTGGTAGAAAGAACTGTAATTCTTAGGCCATACTTGATGAATAGTGGTGTTATTATTTAAAAGAAATTATATAATAAAAGCTAGTGAATTAATAGTGGTAAAACAATTGTATTTTATAAATAAATAAATAAAACCAAACGTGCTTTAAGCATTTGGAATGTTGAAACATTTCACCTTTCTGAGCGAGACTGTTCAACCAAAAGAGCAACTAAAGCTATCATCTTTTCAAGGGCAGCTGGCCTGTATTTTTCTTCTGCCAGAGAGAGGATATCTTCTTCTTCTTCTTCTTCTTCCCCTTCTTCCTCTGATAACACTTCAACTTGAGGCTATGTTGGAATAAAATTCAATTTTAATATGGTAGTAGTTTTAATGTCATTTTGAGAACAAATGACTTGTTTTATATAACACACCCTCGACCTGCTATCCAGGAGGACAGTGGCAGAAGCATGTATCATGAAAAACAACCACTCAAATGCCTAGCCTTACCTTAAAACAGTCTAAACCACATTCAGGTCAATTTTAGATTAAATTGGCAGAAATGTAAAAAAATAACAATTCTCAACACTGATTAATTTAACTCACCTAAAGAAATAAACCCTTCATTAATTTTTTTTCTCTAAGCAAGCTCCTTGGAAGATAAATCAGAATACAAAAATTACAAATATGACAAAATAGTATTTTGTACTTAATAAAATGCCAGTAACACACAAAAAAGAAATCTTTATTTATAGTTCCAGATAATTGAAATAATGGGAACTTCAAGGAGTGACTTGAACTCTAAAATGCAACAGACTATAAAGATTTAATGATCTAACAAAGCAAAAGAAAAACACTCAAAGTAGGGAGCCACAGAGGCTGGAATTAGATAATACTAGTGTGTATTATGCAAAGCATTACAGCATAGTTTTTTTTTTTTTTTTTTTTGAGTTGAAGTCTCACTCTGTCACCCAGACTGGAGTGCAGTGGCTGCTCCCGGCCACCACACCCTCGACCTGCTGGGCTCCGGCGATCCTTCCGCCTCAGCCTTCCAAGTAGCCGGAACTACAGGCGCTGTCCAGGCGGGTCTCGAACCCGCGGGCTCAGGCAATCCACTCACCTCAGCCTCCCAAGGCGCGGGATTACAGGCTGAGCCACTGAGCCCGGCTTACAGCATAGTTTTAAGAGTTTTAGCTCAGTAGTCTGACCAAGGATCAAAGCCCAACTCGCTGTGATCTATAACAAGTTAACTCCTCTACAAAATGGAGATATAAATAGGACTTATCTCTTACAGTTAAGAAGAGGATTAAATAAGAGGGCAAATAGATCATACAATCCAATATGGTTGCTACAAACAATACAAAATTCATATACTTTAATATTATTAGTGGACTAGCTACTTAAGTTCCTGAAAGACTCTGACAAACTTAATGGCAAAGGAAGTAAAAATATGACCACCAAAATGTTCACCAAAACAATACACTGTTGTGGTAAGACTCAAAAGTAGGTGGTAACCACTGTACCTACATTTATTTGCTTTTTTCTAGGACCTAACTAATAAATTTTTTTACTCAGTTGTTTCTTTTCTTGCTATATCCATTAAAATTACATTAAAACATCAATCAATCTTAGACCCTTAACATTACCTAATATCAGCCCAGAAGGAACTTTAAAGGTTCTAATATCTCATGGCTTTGTATGACACAAACTATTGAAAACATGGCCTCTAAATACCTGGTATAAGAGAGAACTGTACTTACATTTTCAGGTCCTTTTGTTCCCATATAAAAATGTACCATTGTAGATATGGCTTGCAATGAAAGCAAAAATTGGCTCTAAAAAATTAATTAAAAAATATGAAAGAAATTAAGTTCTCAGTACTGAAAATAGATACATAATCCAAGAAATAAACAAGATATAACCTCACCTCTTCTTCACCCATTTTTGCAAATTCATAAAGGAAGGCAAAATATTCCGTAAGATGTTTACTGTGAGGTTTTACACCATGTTCCATAATTAATAACAGAGTCCTCACAAATCGCGTGACACATGAACGACCGCCAATATCTTCTACTGAGGCATCCATATCATCTGACCTGAAAAGACAATTAAGATTTATCTTACAGAATGTATGAAAAGCCTGGGGACAGAGATTGTCTGCAAAGAAAAATATTTTTAAAAACCTGAATTTCTCTCTTTCATCTTTGTGAGAATGAATATCGACTGCAATAAGTATTTAGATTCTAATTACTATAACTAACTAAATCAATCCAAACAAAAATAGTAAGCCATAAAGTTATTAGTTATTTGTAGATAATTTTGCAGGTACAAAACTTAAACAAAATAAAACAAAATAGTTATCCCTTCTAAACTTGTATTACAGATTATTATTATTATTGTCATTATTATTATTATTTTTGAGCCAGAGTCTCACTTTGTTGCCCAGACTGGATTGCAGTGGCACGGTCACTGCTAACTCAACCTGCTGGGCTCACGTGATGCTTCCACCTCACCCTTCCAAGTAAGCTGTAACAGGTGTGCACCACCATGCCCACCTAATTTTTTAATTTATTGTAGAGACGAGGTCTTGCCATGTTGCCCAGACTGGTTTTGAACTCACTGGCTCAGGCAATCCTCTCACCTCTGCCTCCCAAAGTACTGGGATTACAGGTATTAGCCACCATGCCCAGCACAGATTATTTTTAAAAAGAAAAACTTTTCAGTGTGGGTTTAAAAAATACTTTGACTTAAAACAAATAAACAACTTTGTAGGGGGATCATCAAAAAACTTAAAAATTAAGGTCAGGTGTGGTGGTCCATACCTGTAGTCCCAGCGCTTCGGGAGGCTGAGGTAAGAGGATTGCCTGACCAGTCTGGGCAACACTGCAAGACCCCTTCTCTACAATAAATCAAAAGAAATTAGCCAGGCATGGTGGGGACCACCTGTCATCCCAGCTACTTGTAAGGCTGAGGTGGAAGGATTGCCTGAACCCAGGAGGTCGAGGTTGTAGTAGCTGTGATTGTATCACTGCACTCCAGCCTGGGCAATACAGTGAGATCCTGACTCAAAAGAAAAAAAAAAAACTAAAAAATTAAATGTTAAAAAGTATTTCTTACCCATCTTCCATTCCTGGTTGCAAATAGAGATGAGCATGCACAGGTCTGAGTCTCTGAATCACATGGATACACAAACGCTGAAACATCTGTGAAGAAAAAGATAAACCAAGAGCCAATTCATCAGATAACAAATATATTAAAAAGTTAACATGGCGGAGGCGAGAGGATTGCCTGAGCTCAAGTGTTCGAGACCAGCCTGGGCAACTTGGCGAGACCTCGTTTCTACAATAAATAAAAAATAAATCAGCAAGGTGTGATGGTGCACGCCTGTGATTCCAGCTACTTGGAAGGCTGAGGCGGAAGGGTCACCTGAGCCCAGCACGTCAAGGCTGTAGTGGTCATGAACATGCCACTGCACTCCAACCTGGGTGACAGTAAGATTCTGACTTAAAAACAAAAAGTTAACATGATTCAAAACGCTCTGCCATCCATTTATATTTTGATCACAGATTAGCTTTTGATATCCTAAAGCTTTCTTGGAGATCAATTATAGAATAAAGATATGAGGCAAAGTTAGCATAAGAAACAATATGCAGTTTTATACAAGAGGGAAAAAAATCCAACAAACTACAGGTTTCAGTAATACAGATAATCAAAAACAGAGCTTCACAAAATCCTCTTAGCTATGGAGACACTGAGAAAAAAAAAATCTAGTATCTCTCTCCTTTAGAAGAATGGAGTGAGGCAGGGTAGTTGCTCTTCACAGGATCAATGGCTAAGAGAAGGAAATAGGATTTATCAAAAAGAAACATGGATTAAAAATGACTGGGGAGGCCAGGTGCAGTGTTCATGCCTGTTATCCCAGTACTTTGGGAAGCCAAGGTGGAAGGGCTGCTTGAGCCCAGGAGTTCGAGACTAGCCTAGGCAATATTATAAAACCTTGTCTCCATAAAAAATGAAAAAATTAGCCAGGCATGGTGGCACATGCCTATAGTTCCAGCTACTAGAAAGGCATAGCTAGAAGGATCACTTGAGTCCAAGAGCTCAAATGTATGGTACAGTGAGCTGTGACCATGACACAGCACTCCAGCCTGAGTGACAGACTGAGATCCTGAGTCAAAAAATAAAGATGAAAATAACTGTGGATTTAAAAAAATTTTTTTAAATTTTTATTTAATTTTTTCCAGTCGCCCAGGCTGGACTGCAGTGGCACACTCACAGCCACCCCAGTGTTGACCTGCCGGGCTCCAGCAATCCTTCTGCCTCAGCCTTCCAAGTAGCTGGAACTACAAGCGTGTGCTACCACACCCGGCTAATTTTTTATTTATTGTAGAGACTAGGTCTCACCAAGTTGCCCAGGCTGATCTCAAACCTGAAGCCTCAGGCAATCCACTTGCCTCACTGTGGATTCTTTAAAGACATATAAATGACTGATAATCACATGAAAAAAATGCTTAACATCCATAGTTATTAGGGAATACAAACCCAAACCACTTAAGACACCACTTCACATCCACTAGTATGGCTAAAATAAAAGACAATAATAAATGTTGAAAAAGATATGGTGAAACTGGAATTCTTACAAATCACTGAGAAGAATGTAAAATGCTGTCATCACTATGAAAAATAGTTTGGTAGTTCTAAAAATGTACAAAGGAAATGAAAACATACGTCCAAACAAAAGATCTGCATTGAATGTTCACAGCAGCATTATTCAAAATAGCCAAAAAGTGGAAAAATCTCTTATGTCCATTAACTGACAAATGCATAAACAAAATATGGTATATATATTCAGTAAAATATTACTTGGCAGAAAAGAAAATGTAGTATGGACATGTGTTATAACATGGTTAAATCCTGAAAAGATTGTTAAATAAAAGCATCAAGTCACAAAAGACCACATCCTGTAGAATTCCACTTACATGAGATGGTCAAAATAAACAAATCCATAGAGAATACAGACTAGTAGTTGTTAGGGTAGAGGATAAAATAAGAAGTGACTGATAACGAGCACAGGATTTCTTTTTGAGTTGCAGTCTCACTCTGTCGCCCAGCTTGGAGTGCAGTAGCACGCTCACGGTCACCAGGTGATCCTTCCATCTCAGCCTTCCAAGAGGCTGGAATTACAGGTGAGTGCTACCACACTTGGCTAATTTTTTGATTTATGTAGAGATGAGGTCTCACCAAGTTGCCCAGGCTGGTCTCAAACCTCTGAGCTCAGGTAATCCTCTTGCCTCCACCTCCCAAAGTGCTGGCCCTAGAGTATGGGATTTCTTTTTGGGCTAACAATGTTCTAAAATTAGGCAGTGGTGACAGTTGCACAACTTCATGAATACACTAAAAATCACTCAATTTTTCACTTTGAAAATTTTGGGTAAATTTTATGGTATAAAAATGGTAAATCATAGCCGGGCATGGTAGCGCACACCTGTAGTTCCAGCTACTTGTAAGGCTGAGGCGGAAGGATCACCGGAGCCCAGCAGGTCAAGGCTGCAGTGGCCAGCGGCCACTGCACTTCAGTCTGGGTGACAGAGTTAGACTCCAACTCAAAATAAATAAATAAATAAATAACAACTGGAAAGTGGTATAACAGTTCAGATCCAATCACAGAAATGAGTTATAGCCTATCCATTTAACTTTGAGGCCATTACAGTATCCTAACATGATTAGAATATTTAACAATCTAAAAAATAATCAGTAGAACTCATAAAGCACCTAGAGTAGGATCAGAAAAAATGGAAGTTAGTCTATCTTCCTATATCCAGAAAATGTGCATAATTTTAATTACTTGATTAGAGTAATAGCTGATGTTAAAAGAGCCCAGTGAAAACAACAGCAAAATGACTTTTATGATAGGAGGTATATCTTTTCAAAGTATCTTCAATGCTAGGTTAAAATATATTTAGAGGTAAATTTAGAATAATTAAATGGAAAGGCACTTATTTTTCAAGTAATTTTATTTCAAATACATTTTTCCTTACCTGTCTCACAATTTGATTAGGGCATTTAATTAGTATCTGCATTGGCCACCAGTCATCATCAGCCATGCGATCTAAAAACCACTGTAAGAAAACAGAGTATGACGTTAACATTCAACTAATACTTGTTAGATGGGATAAAAACCACATATTTTACTTATAGTTGATGTTTCAATTATTTTAAGTTCTTAACATAAAAGTTTTTGTAATTTTTAGAAAATCCAAAATCTAATATCATAAGGATTACCTCATTACACAATTCCATGGATGTCATTTATATCATAGTATACATCCTGCATAATGGCAACCTGAGGTCCTTATCATAATAAAATAGAATACCATTTTCCTCTTAGCCCTTGTAAATGTCACACTAAGAAATTCCTGTGCCTATTAATAATATATGATGAGTATGATTCATTCTTTCATTTAAAATCCAAATTATGAACTAATCAAGGCTATGGATTTATCAAATAGCCATGAGGGGGAGAACAGAGGAATATGTTAAACATAGTATCAGGAAGATGCAATCAACCAAAGATAGAACGTAGAAAATCCTACAGAACTAATGACACAAAATGGCATAGAAAAGAAATGTTATAGATGAAAGGAGATTTAAATCAAACCAACCAACTGAAAACATTTTTGAGACAGAGAAAACTGAACATAGAATGGATATTAGATGACACTAAGAAATCACTTCTAATTTTACTGGGAGTGAGTGAAATTGTGACGCTATATATATATACATAATATATGCTATATATATTATGTATATATATAAAGTTTTCTATATATATATAAAGATTTAGTCTATTAGAGATGTATCACTGGGTGTTTATTGGTGCATGATGTATTTGGATTTGCTTTAAAATACTTCAACTGAAAAACAGGCATGGGAGATAGCAATAGACAAAACAAGACTGTTCCTTGTTGAAGCTGGGTAACAGGTACATAAGAGTTCATTATACCTTTCTACTTTTGTGCATGTTTCCAATTTTTCACTATAAAGTTTTAAAAAGTTACACTTTTGTGTTTGAAATTTCTGATGATCAGATTCCCTTCCTGCATTTCTACAAGGTATAGGTACAAGAATTTCTATAATAAATAAAATTATAAACTATAATTTTGTCTATTATATACTATGATGCTATCTCCCATCTCTGTAAATTCATAAGACTTGCATTTCTAAATATTAAGGTGGGGAAGGGAAGGGAGATAAAATTAGGCATAAACTCATCTATTGAAATATGTGGGATATTTTTATGTAGAGTAGTGGCAGTAATAGGTGCTTTTAAAGTATTTTGCAGTAACATTCAAAAGTAGTTAAGAAAGCAATGAAAGAAAATTGGGAGATTTTGGCCATGGGGTGCTAAGTTTCAGTTATAAAATGAATACATTAGGGGGATCTTTTTGGGGGGGTGGAGACTCATTCTGTTGCCCAGGTTGGAGGGTAGTAGCACACTCATGGCCACCGCAGCCTCAACCTGCTAGGATCAAGTGATCCTTCCACCTCAGCCTTCCAAGTAGCTGGAGCTACAGGTGCGTGCCACCACACCCAGCTAATTTTCTTATTTATTGTACAGATGAGGTCTTGCCAAGTTGCCTAGACTGGTCTTGAACCCCTAGGCTCAGGCAATCCTTTCACCTCAGCCTTCCAAAGTGCTGGGATTACAGGTGTGAGCCACTGTGCCTGGCCAATTTGGGGGATCCTATGTACAGCATCATGATTATAGTTAATAATCATGTATTGCTCTGAATCCAAATTGACTCAGAAAATAAAGATTTAAAAAATTTAAAATATACTGTATTGTTTACTTGACATTTGCTAAGCAAACAGATAGTAAGTCCTTACCACTCACACATACATATAACTACGTGGTGACAGATGTGTTAATTTGATAATCGTTTCATTATATATATATATATATATACACACACACACACACACACACACATATATATATATAAAATCATCTCATTGTATGCCTTTAATATACACAATTTTTTCCAGTATATCTCATTAAAGCTGGAAAAACAGAAAACAAAATGAAAGCAGTTAAGAAATATCTCAAAGAATCTTTTGAATTTCCTGTACTTTTTTCTTCTATTACATGGAGGGGCAAAACACCATGGACCTTCAAATAATTTAATCAACAATTTTATTAGTATAATGGAGTTGACACATAAATTATAACTTGCTTAGCTATCAAATGATTTCAGAAATAATTTTCATTTGGCTCCCTATATTTTCAACAGATAAAACAATTTTGCTGTAATATCTTAAATAAGAAAAAAAGAATAAAAAAGAATCTTAAGCTATATATTATTTGTTGAAATAATATATTTATTGAATATTCACCTCACCTCACAAGCTGCTTGGCTATTATTAAACTGTTTTGTCAATAGTTCAATCCACTGAAGCATGGTGGGCTAAAAAAGAAAAAGAAGCCAGTCAAGGCATACGGACTTTTGAGCTAAAGATAACAAAAATCAAAAGATACCTGATAAACAATATGACACAAAAATCCACAGTATAAAAGATGTACCTTTTCTTTTGAGTGAATAAATGTCTCTAGGACAAAGGAAGTACTTAACTGTAAGAAAAGATAAAATTAAGCAAAAAAGATTTAATTATTTTAAAGTAATAAATTTTGACAAAATTAACTAATTTTTATAAATTCATTACCTTTGCTGTCATTAGGGACACAGCTTTAGGATCTGGTAATGTACTGGGAATACAACTACACAACTGCCACATAAACCTAAAATTTAAAAATAATAATTTAAAATTTGTACAGAATAAGACTTTTTTTAATGTGTAAAAAAAACTACTACTAAATTTACCAAACTTACCCAAAATATGTATGTTCAAAAATGTTTTTGTCTTGGAGGAACTGCATATTATCATGCCAAATCCACTGAAGAAAAATATGTAACATCAGATATTAGAAGGCAGCTTACTTTAATACATTTTACCAATATTGAATTAAAGGAAAAAAAAAGTATTCTCTAAAAAATCATAAAAGAAAAAAACAAAAAACATGCATTTAAATTCATTGTGATTTTCTCCCAGGTATGTGGAATATAAATGGTAGTTACTAAACCTAATTTTATGATTACTTATCTGGCTACCTCAAACAATCGTGGGTTGTTTCCTATTCACAAAAATTTTGAAATAATACCAAAATCCCATCTGTCTGAAGAGCAAGCACATAAATGAATAAAATATAAGTCATGTTGTATTTTGATACAAACAGATCATAAAAGAATTTAAAAGATGGGAAAATTTTTAAAAATTTAATTCAGATTGGGAAACCTAAATCAGAGGTGATTTCTTTGCTTATAAAAATCATGAAAAATGATTATTTCTGACATTAGGCCCGTAGGATCACTCTGCTGTTTTCCTTTTTCTGTACTGATCTGAACACTTTAAACATGCTTTCAGGCTGGATGTGGTGGTTTACACCTGTAATCTCAGCACTTTAGCAGGCTGAAGTGGGAGGACTGCTTTAGCCCAGGAGTTCAAGGCCAGCCTAGGCAACCTAGCAAGACCTCTTCTCTACAAAAAAATTAGCTGGGCATGATGGCACGTGCCTGTAGTCCCAGCTACTTGGGAGGCTGAGGCAGAAGGACTGCCTGAGGCTAGAAGTTTGAATCTGCGATGAGCCATGATAATGCCACTGCACTCCAGCCTGGGTGACAGAGTGAGACCCTGGCTCAAAAAAAGAAATGCTTTCAGTCTGAGTTTCATAAAATTATTTTTTTCTAGATGTTCTGACTATTGGTATTATGGGCTGTCTTTCTTAGCACTATATTTCTCATTTTGTTTTGGAATATTACATGGCAGGTTCATTCTGGCCGAAATGTCCCAACCTTATCTTTAATCTCCCACTAAAGATTTTCAACTACCCCTACTTGCCTCTCTAGCCCAATACACTAATTCAGAAGCACATCTTATTGTGTATGAGGGTTCCTGTTCCACAGTGATATTTAAGAAATCACAGGCCGGGCTTGGTGGCTCAGCCTGTAATCCCGTCCTTTGGGAGACCGAGGTGAGAGAACTGCCTGAGCCCGCAGGTTCGAGACCCGCCTGGGCAACTTGGCGAGACCTCATCTCTACAATAAATAAAAAAATCAGCCGGGCATGGCAGTGCGTGCCTGTAATTCCGGCTACTCGGAAGGCTGAGGCGGAAGGATCCTTGGAGCACAGCAGGTCTAGGCTGCGGTGGCCGGGAGCGGCCACTGCACTCCAGTCTGGGCGACAGACTGAGACTCCAACTCAAAAAAAAAAAGAAATCACAAACCTAGGCACAAAATGGACTACTTAAGAGTTCTTGAGCACTTCCAGGAACACAAGCTTTCAATGAAGCTATATCCCAGGGAGGGTTTAACAGCATTCAGTGTCTTTTCACAAGGGTGCCCCATTCTAAACTCTGGCTTCCAGCCATGAACTCAGATCTAGATCCTTTGTCATAATTTTGTCTCCTTAATCCCATAAAAGCCTAACTCTTGGTCGACATTATCTCTTTCTGGATCTAAAGCAGCTTTAAGTTCTGCTCTATTTCTGTTCTACTGAAAACACTCATCTTTTTTTTTTTAAGAGACAAAGCGGGATTTATTAGGGGACAGGAAAGTTCCCATGTGGGAGGATACCCCAGGGGATTGCCTCATCTGTTTTTTATGGTCCTTTTTATAGTGTATAATTACAATGTGTTTGGAGCCAACTGGGTATGTCTAAGCATGAAATTATTGCTCCACAATAATCATTACTTTAATAGCTCCCTAGCCATTTTCTATACAACTATCAAGTCTCATCTTGGGCCATTCTTCCTTGAACTTACTATCTATCACGGTCATACAGGTCATTGCTCAGTTCCCAAAACATGCTAACCAGCCAGGTGAGGTGGTTCACACCTATAATCCCAGCACTTTGAGAGGCCGAGGTAAAAGGATTACCTGAGCCCCCAGGTTCGAGAACAGCCTGGGCAACTTGGTGAGACCTCATTTCTACAATAAACCAAAAATTAGCCTGGCATGGTGGTGTGCGTCTGTGGTTCCAGCTACTTGGAAGGCTGAAGTGGAAGGATCGCCTGAGCCCAGCAGGTCAAGGCTGCGGTGGTCGTGAGTGTGCCACTGCACTATAGCCTGGGCGATAGGGTGAGACTCCAACTCAAAAAACAAAAAAAACATGCTAACAAGCCCTTTCTGAGAACTCTACTTGCCATATCCGTAACAATCATTACAATTTACATACTTGATCTCTTTTAAGGTGCTAATTTTCTGTTATTTGGGAAAGTCTATTAATAACCATGCTTTAACTGTATTATCTAAAGATTCAGACTGTTTATATCCAAAACCTATACAATATTTTAAATTTATTTTTTAAAGTAGAACATATATAGACACGTTCATTTAAAAATAATAGGCTGAAAACATATAGAAAAGAAGTGGTTGGTTTAGATCTTCAGTGAGGAATTTTCTAACGTACAGGCACACCTTCTTTTAGTGTTCCTCATAGATACTGCTTTTTTTTTTTTTTTTTGAGTCAGAGTTTCACTCTGCCCAGGCTGGAGTGCAGTGGCATGCTCTTGATCTACTAGGCTCAGGTGATCCTTCCACCTCAGCCTTCCAAGTAGCTGGAATTACAGATGTGCGCCACCATGGCCAGTTAATTTTTAGATTTATTGTAAAGACGAGGTCTCGCCAAGTTGCCCAGGCTGGTCTCGAACACCTGGGTTCAAGTAATCCTCTTGTCTCAGCCTCCCAAAATGCTGGGATTACAGGCATGAGACACTGCCCCCAGTTTGATACTGCATTTTTTTTTTTAACAACCTGAAGGTTTGTGGCAACCCTATTTCTAACAAGTCTATTATCATTTTTCCAACAGCATATGTCTTTGTGCCACATATTGGTAATTCTTGCAGTATTTCAAACTTATTATATCTGTCATGGTGATCATCGATGTATGTTACTATCATGATTGTTTTGCAACACCATGAACTGTACTGCTAAAAGATGGCGAATATTAACATGTTATGTATGTTCTCCTGCTCTTCTGTTCCTCATCTTTCTCCCTGTCTTGTGTTCACTGATGTAGCA
The DNA here is from genome assembly GCA_963574415.1 of Tarsius wallacei. NCBI lineage: Eukaryota > Metazoa > Chordata > Mammalia > Primates > Tarsiidae > Tarsius > Tarsius wallacei. Next base: position 42,061 of record CAUYQG010053382.1, read on the forward strand.
CTTATTTCCTTTGCACTTAAAAGTTGTAAATGCAACCAAGTTGTAAATGCAAAGGAAATAAGTGCTACATCAGTGAACACAAGAATAAGAAAATGAAACAGCCTTATTGCCAATATGGAGAAAGTTTTAGTGGTCTGGATAGAATATCAAACCAGTCACATTCTCTTAACCCAAAGCCTAATCTATAGCCAGGCCCTAACTCTCTTCAATTCTATGAAGGCTGAGAGAGGAGAAGAAGCTGCAGAAGAAAAGTCTCAAGCAAGGTTTAAGAAACCAAGCCATCTCTGTAACAAAAGTTCAAGGCAAAGTAACAGTGCTGATGTAGAAGCTGCAGCAAGTTATGTAGGTGGCTACACTAAATAACAGGTTTTTCCATGTAGACAAAACAGCCTTCTATTGGAAAAAGATGGTATTTAAGGACTTTCACAGCTAAAGAGAAGTCAAATGATTGGCTTCAAAGTTTCAAAGTACAGGTCTCTAAGTAGGGGTTAATGTAGCTGTTGACTTTAAGTAGGAGCCAATGATCATTTACTACTCTGAAAATCCTAGGGCCCTTTAGAATGACACTGAATTGACTCTGCCTATGCCCTTATAAATGAAACAACAAAGCCTCAATGAGAGCACATCTGTTTAAAGCATGGTTTACCGGATATTTTAAGCCCACTGTGGAGACCTCTACTTAGGAAAAAAGATCCCCTTCAAAATATTACTACTACTCATTGACAATGCACCTGTCACCCAAAAGCTCTGATGGAGATGTACAAGGAGATTAATGTTTTCATGCTTGCTAATACGATAGCCACTCTGCAGTCCATGGATCAAGGAGTAATTCTGACTTTTAAGTCTTAATATTGAAGACACATATTTCATAAGGCTAAAACTGTCATAAACAGTGATACCTCTGGTGGATCTGGGCAAAGTAAGCTGAAAATCTGGAAAAAAATTCACCATTCTAGATGTTATTATGAAGATTTGTGATTCACAGGAGGTGGTCAACATATTAACATTATTTGGAGTTTGGAAGAAGTTGACTCCAATACTCATGGCTAACTTTG
>CAUYQG010053383.1:0-22978 GCA_963574415.1 Tarsius wallacei
AGGGCATACTCATTATGCTCTGGACCCCCTGGCCGGGCCATCCGCAATGGCTTCATGTGGTAAGAGCTGGCATGGTCAGCCACATAGTTGTATAGCTGGTGGGCAGCAATGAGTGGTGTGGGGAGCTCCAGTGTCCCTGAGGGGCAGGTTACAGGAGACAGTAGACACTAAGCCTGGGACAGACACACTGACCTGGTGGGGCTAGGGGATGGGAGTTGCTAAGTCTTCGATTGGCAAGCAGAGGGGCTCTACTTTTCTGGGGAGCACCTGAGTTCCTATGGACTACTGAGATGGGACTAGAGTGGCTCAGAACAGAGGGCAGGATACACATGACTTGGGTCCAAACTTGGATATAAAACAGGCTGAAGAACTTAGGATTGAGACACAGGACACAAACATGGGGACATGGCATGTGTGACATGAGGAGATTAACAATATGGGACCACTTGTCCTGGGGGGTAGTCCTACTAACTCTAGCCTGGAGACACCTTGTGGGCCTGTTGTTTTTCAGGTTAACTAGCTTGCCCTTCTGCACTGACCTTGGTAAATGTGATTGCGGCCAAAATGGGGTCCGTCAGGGTGGTGGGCCAGGAAGTGTCGCAGGAAGGTGGTGAGATGGTAGCCATGCCGTAGCACTAGATGGGCGCCCAGCACATGCTGGTGCACGAGGCGCAGGTGGAAGTCGTAGCTGAATGAGTGCACGTGCATCAGGTCCCGCACCTTGTCACACTCCTCTGTGAACAGCATGGACAGCTGTGGAGGTGGCAGCAGGGGAATGGGTTAGGGTAAAGTAGCGCCAGCTGCCCAATACACATTTCCCTACCTCCCTGGAAAGAGGAAGCACAACAGACTCCCCCTGTTGCTGTGGACCCAATGGAACCTCCTCTGCCAGAATGGTTTCTATGGAAGCCCTCCTTATTCTATTCTGTACTGTAACTCTTTTCACATGAAACGACCATTTTGTGAGACTGGGCCTTTTCACTCTGAATCCTAGATTCCACTAGAGTCAGGCACAATTCTGGATTGTCTTCTGACTCAGGGTACAGCTGAATACAGCTTTGGACTACCCATGGGGTCAGACTGGCAGTTGGTGCAGTCACGGCATGAGAATGAGCCACAGCACCCAATGCATGCCTCTCACTGCCCACCAGAGGGGGCATGGAGTCATGCTACCCACAGCACACCGGGGTGGACTGAGCCTCATCCACCCTGTACTCCTTTGTCTCCACCACATACCTGAGAGTTAACAGCCTGCCCCATTGGGATCCGGGAACATTCCAGAGCAAACTGTTTGACGCAGAAGTAACAGCCCTGGGGGAGAGGGAGTGAAGATGAGGTCAGAAGGGCAAGACACAGGCTGGTCTGACTATCCCCACTCAGTGATCCTCCTGCTTACCTGGAATGCCAGTTCCATGAGGATGATGCCCCCGGGCAGTGCCCGCTGCAGATGGTAGGTGGTGACCTGAGAGCCAGTACTCTGAAGAAAGGAAAAAGGGGGCAAGGGCTGGGGCTCACCAGCCTTAAATCAGCTGGTGAAAGTCCCCTGGGTCCCTGACTTTAATTGGTATCAGTCTGAGGTCAGTGACCACAGTGTAGCACTCAGGGTCACTGACTCCAGGCCCTGGAGAAATAATTCAGCAACAATGATATTGGTGTCTAGGGCATCGCTGTTATAAAATGAGTTACCTTGGGGCTTCCATCAGTCTTGGTTTTAGGGCAGGAGAAGGAGCCTCGACCCTCTGTTCCAAGGATAGCTATGGCCCGCAGCCGGCTATTGCTGTAGAAAAGGAAGAGGGACAAGAGGATGAGGCAGACCAGTGGAGGTGAAAGATTTTGGTCATCAGACCCAGAATTCATTTTACATAGAATCACTTTGCAGGGGAGGAAACAGGCCCACAGAGGGGAGGGACTTGCTTGAGGTCCTAGTGAATGAGTGCCAAGGCTGGACCTGGAGTTCAGTTCTAGACAGCAGGGCAGGGCTCTCCCCATAGCAGCTGCTGCTTCAGAGGAGGTGAGAGCCAAGCTCAGCAGGGAGGTGGAGACCAAGCCTCTCTATACTAGTGAGAAGGTGCACATGGGGCAGGAGAGGGAAGAGGGAGTGATGTATGTCTAAGATTTAGTTAGGAAAATTCAAGGAGCTGCTTGATGCCTGGCTAGGTACTTTCTTCTCTTTTGATTGGGGGATGGCAGTTCAGTGCTTCACAGACCAACTGCTCTTCACTGCTTAGCTCAGAGGCTGGGGGAGAAGAGAAGCAGGGAAGAGACTGGGAACAAGGACACAACAGAAGGGGTCAGTGGGACCCATTCATAACACCAAGGGGCTATAAACCGCTAGAAGTCTTGCTGGGGAGCAAAGCCTTTGGCAGAAGAAATGTCCCATTTAATCCTCAAGAAAATCAGGACAAAAGCAGGAGTTGTGATCTTAATATCAGACAAAATACCCTTTAAGCTATCAAAAATTTGAAAAGACATGAAAAGTCACTACATAATGAAAAAAAAAAAGAAAATCAGGACAAGACTTAAGTAGTAATGAGTGAGTGTTAAAGATTGGTGAGAGGCCGGGCTCTGTGGTTCAGCCTGTAATCCCGCACTTTGGGAGGCCGAGGTGAGTGGATTGCCTGAGCCCGTGGGTTCGAGACCCACCTTGGGCAACTTGGCGAGACCTCATCTCTACAATAAATCAAAAAATTAGCCGGGCATGGTGGTGCGTGCCTGTAGTTCCAGCTACTTGGAAGGCTGAGGTGGAAGGATTGCCGGAGCCCAGCGGGTCGAGGCTGCAGTGGCCGGGAGCATGCCACTGCACTCCAGTCTGGGCAACAGAGTGAGACTCCAACTCAAAAAAAAAAAAAAGAAAAGATTGGTGAGAAAGGAAGCCTAGACTTTATTTATTTTTTATTTGTAGAGATGAGATCTCACTAGTGTTGCCCACTGGTCTGGAACTCCTGCGCTCAAGCAATCCTCCTGCCTTGGCCTCCCAAAGTGCTGGGATTACATGTGTGAGCCACAATGCAAGGCATGACGTTAAATTTTATGACAGAAGTATTATTTAACCCAGTGCCTTGTTTTATTTTTTGTTTTTTTTTATTTTTTTGAGTTGGAGTCTCACTGCCACCGCAGCCTCCACCTGCTGAAGTTAGGTGATCTTTCCGCCTCAGCCTTCCAAGTAGCTGAAACTATAGACGCACGCCACCACATCTGGCTAGAGCACCTTGTTTTAAAAAGGAATTCGAATTTTGGGGAAGAACATAACTGGATGGCAAGTATACAAACTGAAGTATTTCAGAGAAGCTCCTATTGCTGGGAACTGGCTATCAGGGGTGGCAGGCTGAGCAGCTCCTCCTCAGGGTGCTGCGAAGGGCTGGCCTAGCCACTAAGGGATGAGTGGGTGGGACCCCAGGAGGAACAGGCATGCTTGCTCTTCCTAATGCAAGGAGCAGGGGAGCCTGGGAAGTGGAAAGCTGGTTAAGAAAATGTGAAGGAGTCAGAATGGACAGTCTAGGATGGAGGTGGCATCTCAGGAAGGAAGAACTACATTTTACCCTTACTAGCTTGAAAAGGTATCTAAACAAAAATAGGGAGGAGGGAGAAAATGCTTTGATAAACTTACACACCTAAAGACATGAAAGTAACTGAGTGCAATGTGAATATACAGGGGCTGGGAACATATTATCTGGAGAGAAACACGGCAGGGGCCACAAAAATGGGGACCTGAGGTTTGACACACAATAAGAAAGGTGGCTGCAGAGTTGTCCCTGAGCTCAGGAGAGATGGAAGGTGGTACAGAGGGGCTGCCTACCTTCCAAGACTCAGACCTGTCAGTTCTGGCCAGTGAGTGAACATGACCAAGGACAGTGATGCAAGTAGTCCCAATGCACAGGTCCTTGATGAAAAAAGGACTTCTCCAGGCCAGAAGCCACACAAAACCTCAGAAGAGGTCAGAGAGATGGTCAGGCCAGGAATCTTTAAGACCTAGATCCAAAAACTTAGGAGCATGCAAGAGATTTACACGAGTGGATGTATACAAGCATGTAAGCATACAAGGTGTGTGTGGGTCCAAGCTTTGTGAGAGCATACAACTTGTACATAGTTCTGTGTAAGAGTGTGGCCCTGAGTTCCACTAAGTATATGCAGTTTGCAAGGACATGCGTGAGGGCTGCAAGACAGTGTCCAAGACCCTCATGCATGTGTGCCAGGCCAGTGGGATGAACATGCACAGGCCTGAGGTGTCAATGTGGGGTTCCACCTGCAGCAGATGAGAAGTCAGAAGGGAAGGAAGGAAAGGGCTCACCTGCGGGTGGGTGAGGGGGGTCGCAGTGGTACCAGCACAAAGCCTATGCTTTGCAGATACTGCACATACTGCTGTAGGAAAGACAAGCTCAGCTCCTTCAGCCAAGGCTCCTCACGGGCTCCTGGTGGAGGCACATCCAAAGATTCGCAGCTTGCAGGGGCCTCTCGGTTCCCAGACCCTGATTCAGGGCGATGGCGCCGCTGTGGGAATGGAGATTAAGGATGACCCTACCCACTGTCTACTACCCCAGTGGGGGTGGAGGAAGGGAGGTCACTGTGGGGTAAACAGAAATTTCATAAGAGAAATGTGGGAGTCTTGAGCCTCACCTGCCCCTCAGGGGGCCCAGAGGTCTCTGGGGGCCCATGGAGCCAAGCAGCTGGGTCGAAGAGCAGGGCTGTTGCACAGTAATGCACGAGGCGGGATGACTGCTTCAGGGTCTCCAGCTCCCCAGCCTGGGGAAATTGGGGCAGTGAGCCTGGAGCAGTGGCCAGGGCAGAGTCACAGGATCCTCATGGAGGGTGAGGTTGGGGGTCATATTTTGGGGTCACTCACACTGATGGGCATGCTGGCTGGGGCAGAACGCTGCTGCCAGGTTACAAATAGGTTCTCCATCTTCATCTGGCGCTCCAGCTCTGGGGGTTGGAGACATTAGTAGCAGCCCTAGGCACTGCCACCCTGCTCCCTCCCAGACTCCACAGGCTTCCCTTGCCCACCACCCAGCCTTGTACCCTCACCTCTACGCTCTGTCATCTTGATCTCCAAGAACTGTTGTCCATGGTAGGTGACAGGATCAGGAGGTCTGGGCACAGGACCAAGTGTGGAGCTGGGGCGGGCAGCTGTGATATCCCTCAGGGCCTCATCAAAGGGAAATGTGTCCAGGGGGTGGGGACCCCCACCACGAGAGGACCCACTCAGCCGGCCCTGCTCACGGCTCAGTGGGGGGCTTGCACAGCGGATGAGAGTCTCCACTTCCATGGTCGGCAGTAGGAATGGGTTTGGCTCCTGAGAGGTGGAGCATCACAATAGATTCATGGCCTTAGCCCTTGGGCCCTCTTTCCAGCTCTCCCTCCCTACCACCTCTATCCTCAGTTTGTCCCATCTCTGCTGTTTCCGAGCTAGTTCTTCCTTTAACTGACTCCTCAGTAGCCAGAAATAGAGGGAGCCAGAGCAGTAGGCACCTTTTCATCTCGCACTGGGAAGTCCAACTGGCCATAATGATGGAAGAGTCCAAGCTTCTGGCTGAGTAGGCAGAAGATGAGGTGGGCCCGTGCATTCTGCCACTGCACAAGGCGAACCAGTGCTCGGCCCAATGCCGCCCCCAGGTCTGGAGCCCAGTTGTAGGTCAGTAGCTGTAGCTGTGGGTTAGGGGTCAGGGGTCAGGGTTAGTGAGATCACACTAACCCCTCATCCTACCCAATCGCTGGCCCACATTTACCTTCTTGTCTATGACCTCCAGTAGCAAGAACCTCTGCCGGGGAGCATTTCGCCCTGAGCTCCCATCACCTCCTGACTCGAAGCGCTGCATGGCTTTGGCAGCTATAGGGTGGGGGGAGGGGCACAATGCGGGTCTGGAGGTAGATCCCCTCCTAACCCTGCCATCCCCCCTGCAGGGTCAGAGAATATTCCATCAGTTATTACTCTGGGCTCACCCTCACCTTGCTGGGTTGGTCTCCTCCACTGCAAGAAATTCCTTCCCAGAAGCAACAGGTGCCGCTCAGCCGCTGGGCGGGGAGCTGGGCCCACTTGCCCAGGTGAACAAGGATTGAAGATCTCTGGTTCTGAACCCCTGCTGGGAGGGAGGGATGGACAGAAAGGAGACCATCTATGATGCCATTCCTTGGCCCAGCCTTCACATTCCTGGGCCTAGTTTCCACCTCTTCTGACTCAGCCTCCAGGGGGTTGGCTTTAGGAAGTCCAGGAAGTTCCCTTCAATTCCATGAGATCCCAGACTCACAAATGCTGCTCAAAGACACGAACACTGGTGTCTCCAGCCATTGAAGTGACTAAAGTGGTGAACTCAGACAGGATGGATGGAAGAAGGAAACGGGACACCATATGGGTGGAGCTTCTGGATACTGAGGCGCAACCTGGAAGGCAGAGAAGCCCCTTAGGGACTGCAGAATGGAGACCAGGCTGGGGGTTGAGGGATAGGAAAGGTGGGCTGGAGTCTCACCAATCTGAACCATAAACTCCATCCAACGCCGAGTGACACAGGCAAACACAGGATTCAGAGTTCCCACCTCACCCTCTTCTAGCTGTGTTGTCCGGCGTCTAAAGACACAGCAGGAGTAAGAGCCTCACATCCATACATGACACGTGTATATTTATACAGGTGGATGCCCAACTGTGACTTCACACTCACACCCTCCTGGGACACCATACCACAACACACACCTTTGTCTCTGGGCTCCAGAATCTGGGCCTGGTGCCCGTTCAGTTCCACCGGGAGTCCGAACACTCTCAGTTTTATGACGCCTCCGACCTCGAGTGTCTTCTGGCCGATCCAGGACAATGTCATCAGTTGTTTTTGGGGAACCCAAATCCCCACATTCCGTTTTACTCTGGGGGCAATGAAGTGAATAAGGAAGGGCTATTGGGAAGAGGAAGAAGTGGAGAATGGAGGACTGTGGAACAGTAACAGCCTGGAGGAACTGGAGGCTTGGGTTCAGATCCAGGCTACCCTGGAGATTGACTAAACAGGCTTGGGCAGCTTTCTTAACTTTCCTGAGTCTCACCATCCTCAATGGTAAAAGCTCTACTTATCTCGCAAGCTATTGTGAGGGTCTGACAAGAAAAATGGAAGTGAAGGAACTTAGTAAGCTGAGACTCTCTCTACAGCAGTGAGAACGTGCCATGTTCTGCAAACTCTCATCCAAAAAACAGCAGCTTTTTTTGTTTTTCTTTGTTTTTTAAAGAGACTGGTTGTTGCTATGTTGCCGAGGCTGGAGTGCAGTGGCAATTCACAGGCACAATCATAACTCACTAGGCCTTGAACTCCTGACCTGAAGGGGTCCTCCCACCTTAGCCTTCTGAATAGCTGGGACTATAGGTGTGTGCCACTGTGCCCAGCAGGACAGAGCAGCTTTATAGCAGTAGTGGGAAACTGTCAGGGGAGTGGGGGGTGGGATTGGCAGTTGAGGGAAACTGCCATAGGAGGGAGGGGCACACCTCACCAACAAGGGTACCTTCATAACGAACATTTGTATACCTAACCCTGAACTGTACCCTACATCTTTAAAATAAAGAAAAAGAGGTCTGTGGCATGGCCTGTAGGGGATTGGGAGGTAGATGGGGGGAAGTAGGGGATAGGAGGCAGGCAGGAAGGCAGATGCAAACTTCACCACTTCTTCCCATTACCAGCATATCCCAGAAGCTACGCCGGCCAGCTTTGCTGGGTGGAGTCACAGGTTCCCCAGGGACAGGGGCAGGAGGAAAGGTGCTAGCTCGGCCTGCAGAGCTCTTGGTTTCCAATGATCCACTTCTGAGACTTCCTGTGGACACAAGACATTACAGATGCCCATCACTCATCATCAATCCCCATTCCAGACAATCTGGCCTCAAGGCTGGTACGACAGACTTGCCATCTACTCTACGTGTTACTGAATGACAGCATATGCAACTGATATTGTGCAGCAATGTATGGCTGTGTGATGTGAGCTTATGATGATTCAGCCCTCTCTTAGTGGGTGACCAGCTAGCTGCTTTTGTCCATTTCTGCCAGTATATCACCTTGATTATGCACAGATAAGGGAGTGGACAACTGTGAATATGTATTTCTGATGGGGCCTCTGTCACATTTTCCCCAAACTTCACCTTTGCACCCTCACCTGCCACTGTCCTGCCTGGATTCTCTGGGCCAGCATACCTGGTGGTGCATCCTCTGTACACAGTGAAGCTGGTAGCAGCCGAAGTTCCATAATGGCATCAGCCAGGGCCTGGCGTGCTGCTCCTCGGAGCTTCTCCTCCAGCTGCACAATACTAATGTTCCCTTTTTCCCACACATCCAGTCGAAGCCGTGGGGCCCCATTCTGAGCTGGAGGAAAGAATGGGGGACACATGAGCGTGCCCCTAGCTCCCACTCTACTCGCCACCCTTGCCTCCCACAGCATTTACTGAACGTCCCATCCTCTGACCAAGTTGCCCCACCTGAAGAACTGTCCAGCATGACTGGGCAGCGAATGACCTGGGTTAGTTGCTCAAATTCCTCCTCTTGCAGTGGGTCTGGGGGCCCCGGAGAAGAGGGGGGCCACAATGCCAGTGATATGGGGGCCCCTCCTTCATCCACAAAGGCTAGAGTGATGCAGGCGACCCCTGGTTAGAAATCCACAGGAAGGCTCAGATCTGGAACTTGCAGACCTCCCCCCCAAATCCCTGTCAGCTGCAAGGCTGGGAAAGGCTCTCTTAGCCACAAGATGACAAAAGGCTTTCCCATACCTGGCAGTCTGCAGGCCTGCGCCCTGTACTGTACCTTTGCCTCCAGTACCCTGTCCACCAGGTTTGTTATACAAGTAGATGTCCAAGTCAGGGAGGCCACCCTGTGGTGGGAGTGGATGCTGAGGAGAGAACAGCCACAGAGCAGTAAGAACAAGCAAATGGACAAAACCCTCGGGATGGGTGTCCACAGTGGGGAACAGGGTACAGACACTCATGGGAACACAGGGAGACACAGGTGGTAACAAAGACACCTGGAGGGCATGGGTATATACAGGTCCATGGGCAAAAGTACATGGGGTATCTGCAGGAAACAGTCACGCTCACGAGTGAGGAGAGAGATGAGTGCATCTCACTTGAAAGTGGTTCCGGCTGTTGCTGTCCGTGTACTTAGGAGAGTGCAGGAAGATGAGCAGGTTCTGCCGCAGATACCAGGCCAGGGCAGGAAGCCAGGGCCTGCAGGAGAGGGGCAGGGCCAGATGCAGGACCTCTGAGGGCAGACTTCCAGGGGGCTGGATGAACTGCAGAGTGGGAAGAGGAGGACACAGTTGAATGCAGAGGTTCCAGACTAGGCTGTCCTGATACCTGCGGCTGAACCTGGGAAGGATGTTGGCATCTGGGAGGGAACTGACCTCCACGTCAGCTGGTGTCAGCTTGCAGTTCCGAACAAGCATGACTGTGATGACATCCAGCGTGGCCTCATCCAGGCGCCGACGCAGAACCCGCACAAGTTCATCCGTGATCTCAGGACCTTGACACAGCCATGGTGGGAAGGTGGAGACACCAGTGGAAGATTCAGCTACTCCCATAGCAGCCCTTACACCCTAGACTCAAACAATCCCCCACATACTAGAGGCAGTGTTAGTGGAACCACTAGGTTCCAGTTCTGTCAACTACTTGCTATGTGACTATGAATTTCACTTCTCAAAGCCTCAGTGCTCTCATTGTAAAATGGGAATTATAATAGCACTGCCCCACTGGTTTGTTGCCAGATTAAGAGAACAGTCTTAGCCCAAGACCTGGCACATATTAAGTGAGCCATAAATACCCAGTGGAAAATCTAGTTGCCCATTGGATACCTCAGGCTCAGTGTATCCCAAACAACCATCGTATTCACCCTAACCCAGCCCTGCCATCAGGCTAGGAGCACCACCAGCTCCCCAGCCACTAAGCTCCCTTTCCCAAGTTGCACCTCAGTCAGCTGCAGCCCTACCCCTTAAACATCACAGGAGTCTGTCCTTTCCCACTCATCTCTTGCTTGAGGAAAGTGCAGAGCATAGCAGGGGGCCCAGGGCAGATTAGGAAGAGGCTCTAACAGAAGTCCCAGAGGATTCTGGAACCTCATCTGGTTATTCCCCTGCCCCTCTCACAGTCCTTACCTGCCTGCCCTACACCATGAACCAGCAGCTGGATATGTCTGTCCACTTGGCCCACAGGACGAGCGGCATCTGAACTGCGACTGGAGGCCATGTCTAAGGGAGAACGAGGACCCTACAGGGACAATAACGGTCAGGGCCCAGCACCAGGGAGCCAAGTACAAGGGTGCATGGGGGCACTGGGGAGTGGGAGTGATACATGCCGAGGCTTCCTCAGAGTAGATAGGCTCCTGGCTTCGGGACAGAGCCAGGGAAGGGGGCAGAGCATCCCCTTCCCATGGCCGGTCACTGCAGGACGTCTCCAGGAGCCTGGGAAAGAGTGGTAAGGTCTTTGGATTTGCCTCCTCCACACCATCCTTGACTCATGCCTTACCCCATCTTCTCAGGGCCCACATACCGAAGATAGTACACAGCCTTTGTTGCTCGTTCCTGATAAACAAACATATTCTTTCGGTTCACCACGGAGAAGGCATTAAGCACAGAGCGCAGGGCCTGGATGGCTGGGGGAGTAATGTGGGCTCAAAAAACACCCTTACCCAGATCCTCCCACCTTCCAACTGCCCTCTCATGCCAATCACATACCCCGAGAGACCCCCATGCTGGGCCCCATTTTGAGGCGTGAATGGACTCGGATCACAGTTCCCCATACAACGTCACAGGAGAAATGACCAGGAACAAACTGCATTGTAGCTGCGAGGTACCCACGGGGTGCACAGTTCTCGTCAGCAGCATAATCTGGAGGAAGGGAGAGCACAGATTAGAAATAGGACACACAGCCTCTGCCCTCCACTGACTTCTTACCTGGGAATTGGCCTACTTGTTCTCACTCCTCCAGCCTCCCTGTCCCTATCTATTCCCCTACAGGGAAAGGATGATCATTTTGGGTGGTAAGACAGGGCCAGGCAGAGGCCTGCTCTTAGGAAGACAGGTCATAGCACAAAGGTTTCCAGAACTATCTCAAGAAGACATAGAAAAAGAGATAAGGTGTGAAGAAAGGCAAAGCAAGAGGAAATCCTGAAGTTAACCCCAAGAAACTCTGACCCTATTATATGTTGGTGGTACTATAACCCCATGTTTTCACAGGAAGTTGCAACAGTAAACTCACTGAAACAAAAAGGGTACGGTTGCTTATATATACCAACTGCAGCTTAACCTTCTCTAAGAAGGTTTCCTTGATACTTCAGATAGTCAGATTCCTGTTACATGTTCTCATAGCAGCCTCTTTTTTTCCTTTCCAGGCTGTCAGGGCACCTTCCAGTAGGTTGAAGTGCCAGTCTGGTTTCCCAGAGAAGTTGCTGTTAGTATGAACAGCATCCAGGCTATCCAGGAGGCTGCAGTTTCTATGCAGACTTTGGAATGGAATGCTGGTTGCTAAGGGTTTCAGGGAAAAATATTTGGAGAGACTAAACTGAGGAAGAGCTTGTGTCTGGGTTCTGACTGGTCTTATATCTCAGGTTGCTGGAAGTCATTTTGAAGTAAAAGTGCTTGACTGTCCTAGCTCATTCTCAATTTGCAGAATACACCTTCAAAACCATGGGAGTCCACTAATTATGGGGATTCTGCTTTGATATGGAGTGCATCCCAGGATATGCTGAGAGATGCACTCTCCTGGAAATGTCAGAAACGTTTGTCTACAGACTAGCTGGAAATGTTAAAAATAAGAAGTGGTCTGATTTGATCAGAAAAGAGAACTGCAAAGGAATGACATGGTTTAGTGATTCCTCTATGAATTGGGGTGAGAGGTCATCAAAAGTAATAGGAGGTAGTAGAGGTGTTGAAACTTCAATTATTATCATGAGTAGATTATCACATTTCCTCACAATGACCAGAAAACCCAAAGGGATCCTGTGGTTGCCTATCTGGAGGAACAGTCAATCAGAAGGCCAATTCTACTGGCCCTCAAGATTCCTCCTCTCTGGTCTTCTTCACCTGGGAACCAGCCTATTTGTCCTCACATCCCTGGGACTCCTCATCCCTGTCTATTCCCCGGCAGGGAAAGACGATCAAGTCAGAGCCAGGAAGAGGCCTGCCCTTAGAAACACAGGTCACGACCTGGTGCCCCTTCAGTGATCTCTTCTCTCTCTATTCTTTAACCTCTCCCTCTCTACTGTCTCTTTCCCTGTGGAACCTGAACATGCTCTAGTCTTTGCCTTATTTAAAGTTCCTTCTTTGCCCCCATCCTCCTTCAGTCACTGCTACATCCCTTAACTGACAAGCTACTTGACAGAGTAGTTATTCTCTGCTCCACCCATCTATCATCTTCTTTCACTTTTCAATTTCATCTGGTTTCTATTCCCATCTCTCCATTGACGACAATACTACTTTCCTGAACATCACTGATGAACTCACAGTGATCCAAATCCAGTGATCCTTTTCTGTCCTTTCCTCCTTGCTAGCTCTCTATTATTTAGCACAGATGGCCAACTAATGGGGACTCTGCCCTCAGCTTCTCACCAAGGTATTGGATAAGAGCCAGGGCAGCAGCACCACCCCGTGAGGGAGGCTGCTGGGTGGGATCTCACCATCACTGGGCAGTGGTGCCCGCTGACGGGAATGGAAGGGGGTCTCACTGCGCCACAGATCTTCTTCACTCTCAGCCACCAGAAGAGAGTTACACACGTGACTGTCATGAAGGTCCTGAAGAAGTAGTCGCTGGGAGAAGGAGCAAGGTGTCAGGGAAGGGAAATATCTCCTCATAAGTGGGTGGTGGTAATCAGGGGTGATCACAGGCCAGAAAGAATGCCCACTATCATTGGGAGCCAGAGGTCAAAAAGAATTTCAGTCATCACTGGGAGGTCAGAGATACTATCCCCCAGTCACAAAGCTGAGGACTCTGAGAGTGATCCTCAGTTAGAAACACTTGTCCTTCCTCTTTGCCAGAATCAGTTCACCATCTTTTGGGTCTCAGCTTAAAAATACACTCCTCTAAGAAGGCTTCCTTGATACTTCAGATAGTCAGATCCCTGTTACATGCTCTCATAGCAGCCTCTATTTTTCCTTTGTAGAATTCCTCTCTCTTGTAATTGGAAGAATTTATATAACTTAGTTGTTCAACGTCCATCTCCTCAACTCTACATAAGCTCCAAAGAGTTAGTGTCCCAGCCAGGCTCGGTGGCTCAGCCTGTAATCCCGCGCCTTGGAAGGCTGAGGTGAGTCGACTGCCTGAGCCCGCAGGTTCGAGACCCGCCTGGGCAACTTGGCGAGACCTCATCTCTACAATAAAAATCAAAAATTAGCCGGGCATGGCAGCGCACGCCTGTAGTTCCAGCTACTTGGAAGGCTGAGGCAGAAGGATCACCAGAGCCCAGCAGGTCGAGGCTGTGGTGGCCGGGAGCGGCCACTGCACTCCAGTCTGGATGACTGAGTGAGACTCCAACTCAAAAAAAAAAAAAAGAGTTAGTGTCCCTCTGTCTTATACTGCTAATGTTAGCATAGTGCAATGAGAAGGAACCTCTTACAGTTACTGGGGAGGAGCATGAAAGAGTAACACACTGTAACTGAGGGTGGGTTGTGGACAGCTCCCAAGTTTGTAGGGAGTTGGGGGAGTATCAGCATTCCACTAACCGGGGTCGTCAAAGACTCCCTATAGTTATTGTTGAGTCTGAGACAGACCAACAGCCTCTGAAAGTCAAGTCCCTAAAAACTCCTTTCTCATGTGGTTTGTGTCTCAAGGCCTGGCAAGCCCTGCCCCTTACCTGGTTGACCTCCCTGCAGATCTCTCCAACTCGCCTCACCAGGAGCTGCTGCAGGTGGCGACACTCGGTGCCTGGTCCTCCATCCTCCCGAATCAGGCTCCTGGAAAGGAAGGATGGATCTGACTAGAATTACAGTGGGGGAGGGGTTATATGTATCATGAAGGAGAGGGGAAGTCATGGAGATGGGGCCAACAGAGCCATGAAAAGGAAGCAGCCCTGAACAAAGGGTACACCTCATGGGAAATGGGAAGAATGGAATTCTCAAGAGCAGTTCTGAAAGCTTAGGTTCCATGCTTGCCTCATGCAGGCACCACACTGAGGCATCCATCATGCTATGTACCTCTTCTTTTTCTCAAATCTTCTTTGTCAGAATGGTGGTCTTCCCTTCTTCTCAACCTACGCTGTCACTGCTCACCCTACTCACTCCCAAGATCAGAGCAGTATTTAACCTGTATGAATCTTGGCTCTGCCACTTATTATGACCTTGGGCAAGTACTTAACTTAGCTGTGCTTTAGTTTTTTTGTCCATATGATAAGGATAATACTACTTTGTAGTGTTGTTACACAGATTAAATAAGCTGATGCCTGTCAAACACTAGACCGGTGCCTGCCACATAGTTTGCACTTTATTAAGTATTAGCTATTCCAGGCGAAGTGGGGACCAAAGGGAGGACCAAAATTTACTTGTATGATGATCACTTAATCTACCTAATCCTGAGTTGTACCCCACATCTTTAAAATAAAATAAAACAAACAAAAAATTAGCTATTATGCCTTAATTTTACATATCAACTTCTGAAGCTGCTTTGAACCGTAGATGCCCTTAATGCTTAGCTAGAAGCCAATATCCCCATCAGCTTTTCAATCACTTTCCATTAAAAAAGTAAAAAATAATGTGATTAGCCATATCCCTCTTGTGGGGAAAAAAAAAAAAAAAGAAGAAAGTAACATGCGTTGCTGTAAGATTTGGGAAATGATCTGGAACCCCCAGCCTGAGAATCCCTACCCAAGTCAGATCCCTACCCAAGCTCTCAGTCCCAAGTCTGGAGGCACACTGGAGAGAGGTGTTGGGGGAACAGGAAAAAGAGGTTAATAAAAGCATAGGGGTGCAGGTCCAGCTTCTACTTACCGTGCATGTGCATATACTTCTACACGGTCCTGCAGTACCCGGACAATGAGCCAGAAGTCAGGCAGGCAGGGCCCAGGAAGGCCTGAGAGTGAAGGCTGTGGAGGTGCTGGTCCAGGTGGCATCCGCAGTGTGAAGGGGGTCTTCTCACCGAGGGTCTCATTGGGACCCTCACTGTCTGAGCCACTGCTGCCGCCATCATAACCTGTGTCAGATGTACTAAAATTCAATCCCATACTAGACTGGGCCTGATTCACCTCCAAGTGCATCAGCCTTGATGGTCCTCTTCAGATTAGTCCCTTCTGATGCCCCCTGCCCGGACCATCCCCTGTGTAGCCCTGAACCCATCTCCCATTAGCTTAGAGTTCTCTAACCACTGCTCCCAGCTTACCTAGGTGGTCTGAATCCACACTGCCCTGACTTGACATGAGGCTTAGTCCCCGGCTGGGCCCTGGCTGACTCCCTGGATAGAGAAGGAAAATGACGGGAGCTTCTCTCAATCCTGCCTAGGGCCACCCTCCAAAAATGCAAGCAGGGCCAGGTTTCTACAAGTCCCTGGTCCTGGCCCTAGACTTTGCTGCCCAAGTCCTCTCTTACCTCCCTGTGGCAGGCTGATGAGAGGGATACCCTCAGAATCTTCTGGGGATCCAGGGACTTGGGGGCTGGCTGTGAGGGCCTAAGAGGAAGTCAGGACTGAGGTATAGGCCCCACACACCCACCACCCCCCTCCATTCCCAGGTCAGACTCACCTCCCCTTCGACGCCTTCAGCCCTGTCCTCATGGTTGTGCC
Source organism: Tarsius wallacei (assembly GCA_963574415.1). Taxonomy (NCBI): domain Eukaryota; kingdom Metazoa; phylum Chordata; class Mammalia; order Primates; family Tarsiidae; genus Tarsius; species Tarsius wallacei. Next base: position 15,707 of record CAUYQG010053383.1, read on the forward strand.
AAGCCCAGGCCACTGAAGAAGGCTCCCCATGGAACCCTCCTGGCTGTTGGCCAGCTGCCACAAAGAAGAAGCCACTGTCAGGGTCCTCAAGAAGAACATGGCCAGGGAGGTGGAGGTGGCGGAACTCCTAGGGAGCAGGAGCCAAGGTCATAGTTTAGGTGGGAGCAGCCCTCCCTATACATGGTGCCCCACAAGTCCCCATTAGACACTCCAAACTCTCTGGTGAGGCAGATGCTGGCATCCCCATCGCTGAGGCAAGAAAAGCTTCAGTGACTTGCCTAAGGTTCAAGAGGTCCAGTGACAAGGCTGAAAGGTGGGTTTCTTTCCCGAGTTGGGTCTCCAGGCATAGGGGTGAGGGTAGACAGTATGGTGAAGAAGGAAGATGGGGGATAATATGGACTAAAACTAAGAGAGGGCCTTTCAGTTCTGTGCCTGGCCCAGGGAATGACAGGCCCCAAGGTGGCCATGATGTGTTCTGAGGGCAATTTACCTCCTTGAATTGTGTGAGGGAACGCTCTGGCCCAAACACAAAACTCAGTGGCAGTGTTTGGCGAAGGCAGGTGGAGCGTCCAGGAGAGCTATGAATGTGGGCAGCTGCACGGTGCAGGGCAGGGCTCTGGGGGAGGCACCCTTTTCGGAGAGCACCCACCATCTCATCTTCCAACAGCCAGCGGATCTATGGTTAAACAGCAATCCAGGAAGTGGCAAAGGACATCTCCCTTGTTTGTTGGGCCATCCCCTTACTCCCAGACTGGAGACACTTTGACTCACAGACTGAGGGAGGTCCACTTCAACCCCAGAAGGAAGGGGGTAGCTTATCTCACTCATATGAATGAAAAGGGTATCAGTTACAGCGTTGGGAGCCCTCACCTCACTCATAGTGGTCTCAATAGCCAGTCTGTGGGGTGTGGCCAAATTGGATAGTCCTGGATGCCTAAAGGGAAGATAGGTTTAGATACAGTTTCCAGAAAACAAAACTGAAGGGGAGCAAGGAACTCAGAGAGGAAGATAAGGAAGTACCTCTCTTCTTCTTGGGGTGGCAGTGGGGGCCCCAGGCCATCATCTGACCTTAAAGATGATGGTTGCCCTGGGGATCGTGGGAATGAAGCACTGCTCTCAGATGTTGACCTGAACAGGGTGGGAGCAAAAAAGTCAAAGGTCAGCAGCTACTACCCTCCCAGGGCCTCCTCATCACTCTTTTCTTAGACTCTTCAAAGTCCCTAGACTTTGAAGTGCCCAGATTTATTTAACGGCCCCTCTACCCTAGCGAGGCCCCAGATGCCCCCACCAAACTTGATGCCACACCGGTGGTGTTGAGGGTCGGAGGCCGTGGGGAGCTCCACTTCCAGGGGTAAGGTCAGCACAAAGACATCCAGAGTGACACTGAGGTCCCTCAGGGGAACTCGGCCTCCAATGGGAGGCCCCTCCAGACTGGACAGCACCTGGCCTGGGAGAGGGAGAAAGTTGGGCTTAAGACACGTACACATTCCAAGTTCTAAGTGCTAAAGAGTTACACTCCTAGGCTCTCTTCTACCCCTAGACAAGCATCAGGCTATACTAGGATCTCTGTCCTTCCCATGGGCTACCCAAACTCACCCAAACAGGTAGGCAGGCTGTACACAGGTACTGAGCTGTGCTGCCCACGCAGTCGCACAGAACACGTGAGGTGCAGAAAAAGTGGTGGCAGATCATGCATGAGGTTCTCAGGCCCAGTGGGTGAGTCACCCCCCAAGATACTGAAGGAGTCTTCATCAGGATTTACAGTGTCTGCATCTGACAGCGAGGCGGAGTCCAGTCCAGCAGGCCCCAGGTCTGGTTCACGGCTCTCACGGTATTCCACCTCCAGTTCTGGGTCACTCTCAGTGACTACACAGCAAGCAGATGTGTCTCTTAATGATGCATGTCACGTGGTCAATGGGAGAGGCCAGCAGTGGAGGCCCTGAGTCCTGGCTTGAAGCAGCCTTTCCCACACCTTGACCCATTTGCTCACATACCTTCTTCACCTATGAGCTCAGCCTCTGAAAACTCCAGGTCACTGACTTTTCTGTCTAACATGTCCCGAGGACCTTCATCCTGGGCAAAACAAAAAGATAGCTTGACCTATGGTAGGACAAGAGCCACATCCAGGCCTCAGGGAACCAAGATTCAAAAGGATCTGGGTGGGCTTCTGGGGCTATAGATTGAGTCATAAGGAGGTAAAGAAGAAAACCACTCACCTCTCGCCTGCTTGATGGAGGGCAATAGAAGAAGTAGTGGGGATTGGAGGGCACTGTGTGGAAGTGGAGACGACTGATCTCCAGGAACTTCTCCTGTTGCAGGGTTTAGAAAGAGGCCATAGTGTCAGTTAACCTCAGTAGGACACACGCATACCCCCAACCTAGGGGAGAGTACTGTATAGGCAGGGCTCCACGCCTCTTATACTCTCACCCAAGCTTCCCACCTGGATGAGGCTATGAAGGGCATCATGTGCCTCTCCTTTGAGCTGGCAGATGTCTGTTAGAGAGATCTCTGGTCCAGGGTCTGGATTGCCAGGAACACGGGTGCTCTGAAACTCAGGCTCACTTAGGTCCTCGGTCTCTATGCTGAGTGGTCGAAATGGGGATTGTTGAAGTGTTAAGAATCACCAAGTCCTGGAGGAGCCTGCTTCCCAACTAGGGAGCAGCACACACCTGTCTCTTTGTCTATAGGACAGGTGCTCAGCACAATGGCACGGGCAGTGAAAAAGGCAAGGAGAACCAACCCGCCATTTTGGCTATAACCTCCACATTTCTTAATGGCCGGGCATTTCTGTGAAAGAGTAAGGATTCCCAGTTTTTTGACTTGGATCACTGGGTAGAAGGTGGCATCTTTCACCATGAATTGGGAGAAGCAAAGTTTGATGGGAAGAAAATGCATTCATTTGGGGACATGAAAGGTAGGGGATCTAGCGCCACAGAGGAAACTGGGCTGGGGTTCTGACCTAGGAGTCACCAGTATATCTATCTTTCTGGTTCTTCTGCCTCCTCATTGCTCACAATTGCTAGACCCATAGTTGCCTGCTTCCCTCTCTCTCCCTCTTTCCCTCCCTCCCTCCTTCATTCCCTCTTTCCCTTCCTCCCTCCTTTCCTTTCTCCCTGCCCTCCAACACACACACTCTTGTTAAGTATCCCTAATCCAAAAATGTGAAGAGCTCCAAAATCCAAAAGCTTCTGAGTGCCACAAATGGAAAATTCTATATTGACCTCATGTGATGAGTTGCACACAGACTGTTAGCATCCCTAAGGAAAAATAGATCCTCCTAGCCCCCCTTCAGCTGCTATATACCTTTTTCACATTTTCCCAGATTTCCCCACAAAGGGTAACAAAGTGGCACATATATAGTTGAGACACACCAACAGCAGGCTCCCCATGATGTTGTTTTTCTCATTCTTTTCTCTGTAGTGTAAATATACTGCTGAAAATATCAAAAAGCCCTACAAATACCTCTTTGGGTAACAATAATAAGAGAAAGAAGAAACATTTTTGTTTATCTATAGCACAGAAAGTCAAGATGTTTAAGAAATTGGACAATGTGTAAGTGTGAAACAACTGACAGAAGAGTATAGTGTTGTAATGACCCCCTTATGTGATGTGAAGAAAGAGTACACTGTTGAGTTCCATGCTGAAAGTGATGAACAGAAGTTCATTTAAAAAATAAAAAAACACTGAATAAGGCTAAAAATAAAGATTTAAATTGTGTATTGAAAGAGTAGACCCATCAGTATCACAGTTAACACATGACTAATCATGAAATAAGCACAGATTTATCATGATAAACTGAAAACTGAAGACATCTATGAATATTCAATTGACTGGTTGCAAATATCATATAGGGAGTTCAGTACAAAATTTTTAAAGAATTGTGGTGATAAAGCAACTGCCAATCATGAAGCAACCAAGACATTCATTGATGAGTTTGCCAGGGTTATTTTTAATGGAAATATGAGTCCAGGACAAATGTATAATGCTGATGAAATATCACTGTTTTGGCATTGTTATTCTGAAAGATGACTACAGCTGATGAGACAGGGCATACAGAAATTAAGGATGCCAAGGACAGATTAACTGTGCTAAAATGTGCTAATGCAACAGGCATGCATATGTATAAACTCACTGATAAGTAAAATGTATGTCTTCACTGTTTTCAATGGACTGATTTTTTGCCAGTCTATTATGTTAACAAAAGGCATGAACCACTAGGGACATCTTTTCTGATTAATTTCACAAACATTCTATACTAGCAGTTCATGCTCACTGTGGGGAAGCCAGACAGGCTGATGACTACAAGATTTTGTTATTCCTTGATAACTGTTCTGCCCTTCTCCAGCTGACATTCTCATAAAAAATAATGCTTATTTCTTATAATTTCCCCTTAATATGACTTTTTTAATTCAGCCATGTGACCAGGGTTGCCTTAGATCATTGATGAATAAATATAAAAACACTTTCTTGAGCAGCCTGTTAGTAGCAGTGAAGAAAGGCATTGGTGTGAAAGATTTGCTAAAGGAGTTCAGTGTGAAATATGCCATATATACTGTTGCCAATGCTTGGAAAACAGTGTCTGAAGACACAGTTGTGCATGCCTGGAACAACATCTTGTCTGTGTCTATGTTTAGTGATGATGAGAAAGAAGGAGTTAATTTTGAAAAATTTAATATGTTAAGTGAAAAAAAAATGATGTCTAGCCTCTTTACATGTGCAAAAAATATAACTTCGGAGTCCATCAGCAAGTCAAATGAAGTGCATATGAAAGAAGTTTTTAACATCAATAATAAGGCTGGAGATAGGTTCCAGGTCAAGATGGCGATGACGCAGGCAGTACTGTGAGATTCTCCGAATGTGTGTTCCCCAAAAAGACTCTTGCTTTCCTTTCCCCCCCCACTCATTCACAGCCAGACACATGGTCTGAGACCCAGGGTCCCTCGGTCCCACGCAGGGCCGGCTATTGCGTCCCTGGTTGCATCCCCGCTGGTAGGAAATCATGGGTCTCGGCTCCCTCCCTAGTTAAAGCATACCCAGACCCAGCATCCGATCACCAGGGAGGATCTGGCTACCCGCCCAACAGAGAAACTGATTCCATCTCTGACTGAAATACGCTGGGAACAGGCCAGGGCCACTTTTGCTGGAGCTTGGGAGCAGAGCTCTAGCCCAGGACAGAGCACCAGCCATGCGCCTCAGACTCAAAGAGCAGAGAGGAAGTATCCACAAGGGTGAAATTATCACGCCAGCCATTCCTCCTTGCAGAGACATGCGTTTCCCTGCCCACTTACAAGCAGGCTCCACCTCGGTTCCCAAGGAAACTTCACTAAACAGAAAACAAAGCCACTCCCCTGGGAACTAAGTAACAGCCATCTCAGATTACAGCTCAGAAAAAGAAACCCAAGCCTCAGTAAATGGAACTCTCCGCATTGAAAATAAGGGAAGAGGCTAAAGAACAGAGATGAACAGATTTTAGACACTCAGGAAAGACCCCAGAAGACATAATTTTTTTTTCTTTTTTTGGGTTTACCTTTGTACAGCTACAAGTACTCTTTAGGGAATTGTCTTTGCTCATTTTTCTCTGGCCTAGTGTCTCTTTTTCACCTCTTAGTATATATGGCTGTCCTCCTTTCCTTCCCCTTCTTTAATTCTGTTTTTCAGGGAGGGTGGGGTTGCTTTTGCTTCGCTTGTGCAATCTCCTGTTCTTCCTTATGAGAGTTTTCTGGCTGAATCCACCTGTTGGTGTATGAGCCCAATGGAGCCTATATCCCACTGTCTTACAATCTTTCTGTGTAGCAGAATGTAGGTTTGGTACCTGGAACAAAAGGAGGGGCAAAAGAACAAAGTAATGGAGGAAGGGGAGGTCAGTAGGAAGTTAGAAAGAGAGAAGAGTGAAAGGGAGGACAGCCATACATACTAAGAGGTGAAAAAGAGACACAAGGCCAGAGAGAAGTGAGTAAAGACAATTCCCTAAAGAGTACTTGTAGCTGTACAAAGGCAAACCAAAAAAAAGAAAAAAAAATCGTGTCTTCTGGGATCTTTCCTGAGTGACTAAAATCTGTTCATCTCTGCTTTTTAGCCTTTCCCCTTATTTTCAATGCGGAGAGCTCCATTTATTGAGGCTTGGGTTTCTTTTTCTGAGCTGTAATCTGAGACGGCTGTTACTTAGTTCCCAGGGGAGTGGCTTTGTCTTCTGTTTAGTGACGTTTCCTTGGGAACAGAGGTGGAGCCTGCTTGTAGATGGGTAGGGAAATGCACGTCTCTACCTGGAGGAATGGCTGGCGTGATAGTTTCACCCTCGTGGATCCTTCCTCTCTGCTCTTTGAGTCTGAGCTGCAGCGCTAGTGCTCTGTCCCGGGTTAGAGCACTGCTCCCAAGCTCCGGCAAAAGTGGCCCTGGACTGTTCCCAGTGTATTTCAATCAGAGATGGAATCAGCTTCTCTGTTGGGTGGGTAGCCAGAGGTTCCCCGGTGAGCGGAGGCTGTCTGGGTATTTATAACCAGGGAGGGAGCTGAGACCCGAGATTTTCTACCAGCGTGGGAGCAACCAGGGACAGAATAGCCAGCCCTGCGTGGGACCGAGGGAACCTGGGCCTCAGACCGTGCATCTGGCTGTGGATGAGTGGGTGGGGGAAGGGAAGCAAGAGTCTTTTTGGGGAAATCACATTCGGAGAATCTCACAGTTCCGCCTGTGTCGACGCCATCTTGACCCGGAAGCCAGCATAAACAAATTTTAAAAGATTGAAATTTTACCATGCACCTTCTCAGACCACAGTGGAATAAAAATAAACATCAACACCAACAAGGTTCCCCCAAAACCCACAAAGACATGGACACTATACAGCATGATGCTAAACAACTCCTGGGTCAATGATGAAATCAAAACAGAGATTAAAAGATATCTGGAAACAAATGAAAATGAAGAAACATCTTACCAGAATCTCTGGAATGCCAGGAAAGCTGTAGTAAAAGGAGAATTCATATCTCTACAAATGCACATAAAGAAAATGGAAGGATCACAAATTAACAGCCTAACAAGCCACCTAAGGAAGCTGGAAAAGCAAGACCACCAAAACCCTAACTTCAGCAGAAGAATCTAGATCACCAAAATAAAAGCCCAAATCCAGGTCATAGAAGACAAAAAGATAATACAAAAAAATCAATGAAACAAAAAACTGGTTCTTCGAAAGGAAAACAAGATCAATGATCCCCTAGCTAGACTGACCAAGAAAAAGAGAGAAAAAGCCCAAATAAACACAATAAAAAACACAAAAGA
>CAUYQG010053386.1:0-28898 GCA_963574415.1 Tarsius wallacei
TTGAGAAGTGTCTATTCTTATCTTTTGCCCACTTTGCAATGGGACTGTTTATTTTTTTCTTTTCGACACATTTGAGTTTCTTGTAGATACTCGATGTTAGGTCTTTGTCAGATATACAGTTGGCAAATATTTTTTCCCAGACTGTGGGCTGTCTCACCACTCCCTTGAAGGTTTCTTTGGCTTTGCAGAAGCTTTTCAGTTTGATGAGATACCACTTATCTATCTTATCTCTTATGAGGTTGACACTTGCGGTTTTGATCAGGAATTTGTTCTTACAGATTTTTTTAATGCTTATGCTTTAGTTAACAGTTTAGTAACCTATACATTGTTCTTATTCTCTATTGTTAATTCTATAAGTGTTAACTAAATTTATTTTTTCATAAAATTCTGGAAATCCCAGAAATGAGATTTTGCTGAAACTCAGCAGAAAGACGAAAACACCAAATTCTACAAATAACACTAAATAATTGTAAAAGTAACTGCATGTCCTACAAATTGATACATGTCAAATACACCATTCACTTCCCTGTTATCTTCACTGTTACCACCTTCCTCAAGGCAACTGTCACTGCTCACCTATGCTATGATTTTTGCCCCCTAGCTGGTCTCCATGATTGTACTCTTTCAGTCAATTCTCTGTAAAGCAGTTGGAGTTTCTTGTGGAAACATAATTCAGGCATGTTCTATGTTGCCTAAGCTCTTCTGATGACTTTCCACCTCTCTTATACTTTTAAGCCAATCTCCTTAACACGGGTGAGGTTCTGTTCCTTACCTTTTGATCTCTTCTCGTAATTCTCTCAACTGTGGTTACTAAGCCCTAGCCATGCTGCTCTTTTTTTGTCAGTTTCATGAATTCACTAAATTTCATTCTATCCTAGATGTTTCTCGTGTTTCCCTCTGCCTGGAATGTTCATCTCACTTCTTTTCCTTATTTGAGTCTCGTCTTAAATGCTACTTCTTCAGATTCATTTTTCTTGGTTAACTTATATCAAGCTGGTCACCATATACTCTTTCTTATGTATTTGTGTTTGCTTTTCCTGAAAGTACTTTTCATTAACTGAAATTATTTATATATATTCACTTGTTTATTATCTGTTTTCACAATCCTCTTTTCCTGAGTGTGAGGACCTTGACTATTTTGCCACAACTATATCCTCTGTGCTCTTATGAGTGACAGTCACTCAATAAGAACTTTTATTTTCTGAAGGGAACTGAAATTGTATTTATGTAGGTGCATTGAGGGAGATTTAAAATAGTTAGAGATAAAGTTCATATGTGTCAGAGTATGCAGGAAATTATGGGCCATAAAAAACAGTTTAGGCTTTTCCCTAAAAGCAATGGGAAATCACCACAATGTTTCAATTAAGGGAGTGACTTTTTCCAATCTATATTTTGGAAACAGCAGTAGTTTCAGTAAAAGTAGTAGCAGATATAGTGATAGTATGAAAATAGTAATAGCAGTAATTAAATAATAATAAGTTATATGAATACTAGTAGTTGTAGTAAACAGATATTTGTAGTAAAGACTAATAATAGGTCAGACTTGGCGGCTCACATCTTTAATCCCAACACTTTGGGAATCTGAGGTAGGAAGATTGCTTGAGCCCAGGAGTTCGAGACCAGCCTGGGCAACATAGAAAGACTGCCTCTACAAAAAAAATAAAAAATAAAAATAAAAAAGACAAAATTATTCAGGCATGGTGATGCATGCCTGTAGTCCTACCTATTGGGAGGCTGAGGTGAAGGAATTGCCTGAGCCTAGGAGGTCGAGGCTGTAGTGAGCTGTGATCATGACACTGCACTTCAGCTTGGGTGACAGAGGGAGAACTTGATGCTCTGTAAGTAGTAATAATAAAAGTAGCATTCTTTAATGCAACCTTACTATGCGTCAAGCTCTGGAACATGCACTTTGTGTATATATTAAACATACAGTAAATATATACTGTATGTTTAATACAAACACACACATACACACACACACACATACACTACATATAGTGTTTACTAGTCACATCTTTTATGTATAATTTTTTTCTTTGCCAGACATTGTTGCATGTGCTTTTCCTGTGTTAAACTGTTTAAGCTTCATAACTGCCCTGTGAAGTAGGTAGTACTATAGTTTCTGTGTTATGCATGAGAAATCCAGTTACTTGTTTGGCAAAAATTAATCCCTCTGGGGCAATAGAAGGGTAGGGGTGGCATGTTGAGAAGAGAGTAGAACTTTGTCCACTTCTGGATTCTATTATAGAGCAGGGGGAAGTCAGGGAGAACTTCCACATTGATAGCTTTTATCCAGTCTCATATACCAAAGGAACCCAAGAGCTCAGTACATTTAAATAGCTTCCAGTCATGAAGAAGGAAAGTGGAACTCAGACTTTGATACAGGTTTTTTTAATCTCCGAGGTTTCTTCTTTTTAATTTTGATGTGTATATATGTTATAGACTGAATTGTGTTCCCTCAAAATTCATACGTTGAAGCTCTGATGCCCAGTACCTCAGAATATGATTGTGTTGAGAGATAGGGCTGTAAAAGGGGTAACTAAGTTAAAGTGAAACAGTTAAGATAGGCCGTAATCCAATCTGATTGGAGATTGGAAAGAAAGAAGATTGTGATTTACAGAGAGACATCAGAAATGCATGCACACAGAGGAAAAAAGTGCAACTCAAGAACATGGCCCTCAGCAAGTCAAGGACAGTGTGCTCAGGAGAAATCAAACCTACCAAAACCTTGATCTTGGACTTTCAGCCTCCAGATCTGTGAGAAAGTAAATTTCTGTTGCTTAAACCACCTAGTATGTGGCATTTTGTAATGGCAGCCTAGCAAACAAATGCAGTATGTTATCTTTTCTTACCCTAAAGTTTACAACATAGGCTAAAATACTTTTCAAACTTAATTTATTGAATATTTCATGTAAGACAACAATAAATGTTATTTTATTTTTAATAAAACTTTCTTTTAGAACCCAAGTACTTTGAAAGACATATATAAAATATCCTACTAACTATGCTTACCCCAGCATGGATTTCTATGGATTTATTGTTATGTTATGTTTCTATAATCCATAGAATGTTCAAATGCACATTCTTGACATCTACAGGCATGTGGTATACCTGTAGTCAATAACTGCTGAAAAAGAAAATCCACAAAATAAAAAAAAGTCTAGCATGCTTTTTAAAATAAAAGAAAATACAATTTTAGCTCAGGCACAACCTAGATTTCTGCAAAACACTATAGAGGTTAGCATAGTTTTCAAAAGAAAAGTATTCATAGGTGTCATTTATTTTTCTCTGCTGCCTTTGCCATTTCTGCTTTGACTTGAAGCTTTGCTCTGTAAGCCTAAAAATCCTCACCTTATCAAATGAGCCATAATTGCCTCTTTCAGTTAAGATTAATTACCTATTTAATATCTGAGAAGATGAACCCCTGCTGTGAAGTTTTATGATTTCTTCCCCTACCATAACATCATAGCCTTCTCTGGGTTGTGGATAATTAAGCCCCTAACAAACTGCCTTATTACAATTTATTTCAACAAATTTTAATTTTTCTCTCCCTTTAAAGTTTATTTTTACTGGGACTTTGTTCGAGAGGTGTGTGTGTGTGTGTGTGTGTGTGTGTATGTGTGTGTGTGTGTGTGTTTGTGTGTGTGCACGCGCACGTGTGTGCATGCTGGCATAGGAGGGATCATTAGCTTTCCCTTTTTGGGTAAAACTAATTCACTATGGTCTAAGTAGCTGCATTTTGTTCTCCAGTAGTGTTAGCTAACTGAAGTGGAATTTACTCTGAGCAGAAAGATTTGTAGTCCACCTTAGGTCTGTAGTCAACTTTCAAATACCACCTACCTGATGTACTGATGTATGTTTCTCTGTATCTTCCCACTTTGGTGACTCATGGTTTATTCAGTCACCAACATGTTTTGAGTACCTTTTTTGTACCAGGCAATATGCCAGGGCTTGTGTTTATGAGACACGACTTCTGAGCTAGAAATGTTCATAGTAGTTAGCAAAACAGCTTAGCAAAGAATTCCTACTCTGCACACAATCCCTGAATAACTTTGATGGAATATAATTTTTTAATTAAGAATACACCACCACCCTGCTTCATTTTCTGTAAATAGAACATTTCCCTTATATCGGGGAACCATTAGGCATTTGGCATACATTGCTTTAGGTGAAGGTTGTTACTTCAGAAAAGCAAAGAAATGACAATTAAATTTCAAAATTCTGGACTTCAAAAGATGATGACAAGAACTCAAGTCAAGGCAGCAGACAGACATTTGGAATGCATAATGATGAAAGGTCATGTCTTACCTAAGACGGAAGGAAGTTCAGTGAAAACGAATGGTTCTGACACTGAAGAGAAATGAGTAAAGACTTGAATGAAAATACAAAGGCCTACAGAGAGCAAAACAGAAAAACAGTGAGCCTCTAGAGTTCTAGAGGGGCTTCTGCAAATGATAGCACCAGTTGGACAGGTAGTCTTGACCTATTAATTAACCCCAATTTTAAGTTAATGTAGCCTGTCATTATTAATATCAGATGTCTTTCTCAAGTTCAAGTGAGAAAATAATTCTGTTTAAAGTACAATAATTTGATTTGTATAATAACTTGGTTACAATAATTTGGTACATGAAGATGTATAACAGATCTTCAGTATTTTGAATTTAAGTGTTCATAGTTTGGCACGTAAAATGTAGGATAAGTAGCAAGCTAATATTTTGTCCAGTCCAATTTTGAATCATATTTTAATATTGGGTTTGCCGACAAGGAGAGTGATTTTGAAGGGACTTCTAGTTCTAGAGGTGGGGCAAAATTGCTTTTTGTTGAGAATTGTTGAAGCAGGCCACTGTGGCAAGAGTGGATTAGGGCACAAAGAAGTCAGCAAAGAGGTTAGCTGTATTCTAGGAAACAGGATGACATTGGAGGTAGAGAGAATAAGAGGGGGGGGGGGGGAGAGAGAGAGAGAGAGAGAGAGGGAGAGAGAGAGAGAGAGAGAGAGAGTTACAGCAGGATTTTTTTACTTTATAATGTGACAATATAGCTTCTACATATTAACTCAATTTTATTAATAAAAATAGTGATCATGTTCTAATGCTTTATATATTATATTAGCTCCTGTTTATAACAACTCTATATGGTTGAAAAGACAGTGATATTCATTTTGCAGATGAGGACATTTAGGTACAGAGAATTGAAGTGAAATCATTAAGGTGGAGTGAGAAGTGGAGTGCTCTGACTCTGAAGTCTGTGCTCTTAACCACTATCTATTTAATTACTTTAAAAATTATATTTTAAAGCTCTCAGTAAGGCACAAGTAATGCTATTGGTTAATTGAAAGATTTCTGAATACAATCACGTAAGGGAATGCATAACAATGTTTCAGTCAATGACAGGCTGAATATACAATAGTGGTTCCATAAGATTATATTACTCTATTTTTACTGTATTTTTTCTATGTTTAAACATGTTTAGATATGCAATTACGTACCATTGTGTTACGGTTTTCTACAGTACTTAGTACAGTAATACACTGCATAGGTAGGTAGCCTAGAAGCAATAGCCTACGTGTGTAGTTACACTCTGTGATGTTTACACAATGACAAAATAGCCTAATGATGAATTTCTCAGAACATATCCCTGTTGTTAAGTAACACATGCTTGTATATTTTTCCATATTTTAAAAGTCCAGTGTATCTATACTCTTTTTCTGAACTAGAGGTGTGTCTCATTTTGATTCCTTCAAAAGTTAACTTTGAGATAAGTATTTCAAAACTATCTTGGCAGGGCAGTGGGGACATGAGACAGTGATAAAACAGCAGCCAATCAATGATATGTGACTATATCTCAATCCCTGTGGAGAAGCTCTGGTAAAGCTGTAAAACACATACCTTAAAATTACTTCCCTGAGGAGGAAAGAAGCCGGGACACTTAGACAATAACTCTCATCCTATTATTGGTTGAAGGTTGCTCCCAGCGAGTCAGTTTTCTAGTTCCTTAAGTCTGCTTTGGAATAATCCACAAGGAAGTTGCTGGGGTATTTGGTAAGGCCCATGGGATATGGGTAGGGAATCTACAACATTTGCTACAATGTCAAAATCGATGGATTAAAGCACCTTAGCCATATGGAAAATAATAGGAACTAGTTATTGACTGTGTTTGCCTAGGCTGCTCACTTGATAGGAATGATAATCATAATACTATCAACTGGCTTCTACTGAGATCTTACAGTATGCCAGGCTCATTTCTAAGAACATTAAAGGTATAAGGCACTTGATCCTCATTACCATACTATAAAAAAGTTACCTCTATTTTATAAGCATGACCTAAGTTTACAGTGCTAACAAATGGTATAGTTTGAAATCCAGCATTCAGGCTTACTTTCAACCACCCAGCTATTCTATCATTTGTTCTTTTCTCTTGCTGGCCACTTACTAGGTTTAATTACTCTACTTGCACTTTGGATGCATAAAAAGATGTAAAGATGCTTATAAAATACATTACCCAGTCTCGTAGCACCTTCCCAGGGGGTTTGAATCTCTGAAGTAATCAGAGTAATCAGTTTTGACCAGATGCTTGCTTTTCTGGAGTAGCATCAGTTATACAAGGTTCAACAATTAAGTTCACGAACGAATTCTAGAAAAAGTGCTACATACCTCATTGCTGAATATCACTACTATCACCTCTGAAATACTCTCCTTGGGAAGCTATGCACCAATGCCAGTGCTTAGTCCACCTGTCAAGGCAATTTTGGAACTCTTTTTCTGTAATGGCTGTCAGAGCCCTTGTCATATTACCCTTGATGTCCTGGATGTCATCAAATGTCTTCCTTTCAATATTTCCTTTATCTTCAGGTAAAGAAAAAAAAGTCATTGGGGACCAGATCAGGTGACTAGGGAGGATGTTCCAATACAGTTATTTGTACAGTGCTGCTGATTGCAAGTGTAGTGTGGCAAGTTCATGAACTTAATTGTCAGACCTCAATAAATAACGAAAACAGTTCTGATGCCCATTCCAGAAAAAATAGTTCCAACATTGCTTTGATGGGTGGACTGGGTACCAGTGTCAGTGCATAGCTTCTCTAGGGGAGTACTTCAAAGGTGACCTTAGTAGTTCTCAGCAATGAGGTCTGTAGCTTTTTTTCTAGATGGTTCAGGAACCTAATTGTCGGACCTCGAAGGGTAATGAAAACTTCTGAACTTTGAAGGAAATTACTCAGTCTTTCATTTTACTGACTAGTTTGAGTAGAAACAATGGAAAGTCTTTGTCAATAAAATAAAAGAAAAAAAAGTGAATCTTTTTATCACAATCTGTTGAATAATGAAGTAGCTAAAGAAAGTCTAAAATATCCCATAATTTGACTGGTAATCTTGAGACAATAAACTCTGACTTATTAAAATAACTGATATCTGTTGAGGTTGGCACACATTGACTCCTATGTCCTTTTATTTTTGTGTTAAGACAATCAACTTCTTTTGTTCCTCTACCACTTACAACTCTCCATATAAATAAACTAGTATAGATTCTTTCATATTTTTCCTTTGTAACAAAATCATATATATATGTGTATAAATTGTACAAATGTATATACATACATGATTTTTATGATGTGTATATATGTACATACATACAATTTATAACACAAGATATCATCTTATACCAGAGTGGCAATTATTAAAATACAAAAAAATTAAAAATATGTTGGTGAGGATACATAGAAAAGGGAACACTTATACATTGTTGATGTGACTGTAGATTAGTACAATCTCTATGAAAAATGGTATGAAGATTCACCAAATATCTAAAAATAAGACTAGTGTTTGATCTATCAATCCCTCTACTTGGTATCTACCCAAAGGAAAATAAATTATTATAACTGACAGACACCTGCACTAGTATGTTTATTGTAATACTATTCACAGTAGCAAATATAGAACCAACCTAAGTGTTTATCAATGAATAGTTGGAGAAAGCAAATGGGGTAAATGTCCACAATGGAATACTATTCATCCGTAAAAAATAAGTGTATTTTGCAGCAGCATGAATAGAATCGAGGCCAAGTGAGACAACTCAGACACAGGCAAGTACAGTGTATTCTCACTAATAAATGGGAGCTAAGCTATGTGCACATATGGACATATTATGTGGCAGTATAGACAACAGACACTCAGAAGGGTGAGGGGAGCATGAAGAGGAGTGAATGAGAAATTACTTAATGGGTAAATATATGTTATTTGCTTGATGGATTCCCTACAATCCTTGAATTCACCACTATGCAATCCATTCAAGAACAAAATTACACTTGTATTCCATAAGTTTATAAAAATAATAATAAAAAACAATTACCAACAGTGTAAGAATGAGTATTGTACAAGATAAGACCTTTCATTATCACTATTATGCAAGATGGGTCCCCTCGTGTTTGTTACCAATCACGCTCTAGACTTCATGACATTCTTTATAGTATCATACAGACAAACCTAGGAAAACTTTTAAACCAGAGTTCAGCAAAAAAAGAAGGCACAGATCCACAATGTTCATTGTCACCCATAGAGATGTTTACCAGAGCTAGAGCTTCTTGCTCAGTACATACACAATATTCCAAGAAAGGAAACCTATTCACTGTTGCAACCTTGTCAGTAGAGAGATAAATATTCTAGTTTGTGACACACAAGTTAGATTTCCATTGTCAGCTATTTATATTGGTTTGGGGGAAAGCCAGTTGCCCAGCGTCTTGAAGTTTATTTTGCCAGTAGTCGAAGGTAGCTACTAGCCCTGTGGGAAGAAGGGGCACCGTCATGCCATTAGCGAGAGTGAGCACTCCAAATAATTTTTAAACAATATTGTTTGTTGCCCAACAACCAACTTTTTTCAGCACAACAACTCAGCATATGTATTACAACTTTTGCCAGTTGATGAGTATAAAAATGTTCTATTTTACTATGTAACAATTTGTCCCAAACATTAGTGGCTTAGAAAAATGACAATGTTACTGAGGAATGTGCAGTGTGGGTAGGACTCTACCGGAGATAGTTCATCATTCAACTTCAGTTGGTCTTGCTCAAAGGCTGTGGCTGGAATAATTGAAAGGCTCATTCACTCAGATGTTTGACAAATTCATGGTGGTTGTTGGCTGAGATTTACCAGGAGTGGTGGCTAGGACTCATATGTGTGGCTTTTCCAAGGGCAGTTTGGCTTCTTCGCAGTAGGATGACTGAGTTCCAAGGGCAAACATTCCAGAGGAGAAATCTCAGCACTGCAGGAGAGTCATTTAGCATTACATCTACCTCATTGTATTTGTTAGAAGTCAGTCACTAAGGCTGGTTTATATTCATGAAGAATTGGGAAGAATCTTAGAGAAATTAATGATTCAAAACCACCATAAAAGAAATAACTCTTTGTTTCTTTCATTTCATTTTTGCTATGTATTTTCAGCATCTTCTTGATTGCTAATGTATTATTTTTATTACATCATTACAAATTATCACAAACTTCGCAATCTTAAAAGAACACTCAATCTCATAGATACTGTGGTTAGAAGTTTAGATGTAACTTAGATGGGTTCTATGCTTAGAATCTCACATGACTGAAATCAAAATGTTGGCTAAGTTACATCTTGTGAGAAGGTCACAGCTGTAAGGTGTTAGCTGCAGTACTCACGGCAGCTAGAGGATGGTTGCACAATGAGCCGGAAAAGAGGATATGAATAGAGCACCGGGAACTTCTACCTTATGTGCAGAGTACAGTTAAGAAGAATAAGTGCCTGTAATCTATGAGAGTTGAATACTTCTGACACAGGACTGTGTCATAAAGAGAAGTTCATTGACCCAATTTTGAACATTCTGTTGTAGACCTGAGGTACTTTCTTATAATTTCTGACTTTATCAATTTTTGAAGATACATTGCATGTCACGAACTTATAATTACTCTTGAGTGCCAAGGAACAAAAAATCAACATAATATCAGTTTTGTTTTACAAAAACATCTCAAGCACTCCAAAAAAAAAAAAAAAAAAGAACTTGAACGATCTATTCTTTTAAATAAATAAAATTGTAAAAATATTTGTTTTTTGAGGAATCAATTTGAGTTTCTTAGTTTAATCTACCATCACAGTAATTATAGAAGGAGATGGGAGACTGGATTTTTATTTTGTTATGATCAGACTATGGCTTTGGAAAAGAATGGTGATCTTTGCAGTATTAGTCTAAACAAATAATGATCACATCACCATTATACAGTGTCATTTTTTTCTTATTACAGCTGTTAGTGCTGATTTTTTTCAGCTAAGCTCACTCAGCAGTGTCTAGCCACAGATTTTGAGTGTTACACTGCAATTTTTCTATTTAAATTATCTTTGGGTAACAGAGAGACTAACCAGGCGTCAGTTAGACATTTATTTTTGATAAAAAGTAAGTCTCATAACAAATATATATAGCAGTAAAGTGGCCAATATCACACATGGTGAAGATTAGTAGTAGATAACATGAACTGAAAGTTCTCTTTCATCCTCAGCTAGTCATCATTTAAAGACATATTTTAAATTTTTTTTTTTTTTTTTTTTGTTGAGTTGGAGTCTCACTCTGTCGCCCAGACTGGAGTGCAGTGGCTGCTCCCGGCCACCGCAGCCTCTACCTACTGGGCTCCGGAGATCCTTCCGCCTCAGCCTTCCAAGTAGCTGGAACTACAGGCGCGCGCTACCACGCCCGGCTGATTTTTTGATTTATTGTAGAGATGGGGTCTCGCTTGCCCAGGCGGGTCTCGAACCTGCAGGCTCAGGCAATCCACTCACCTCAGCCTCCCAAAGGCACGGGATTACAGGCTGAGCCACCGAGCCCGGCTATATCTGATTTTTTTAAATGGTATTACGTTTTATATTTCTAGATTAATTTCTTAATACCAATTATTCATATGATATAAAGCAAGAATTCAATTTCTGGAAAAGGTAAAATAGAATATTTTTAAACTTTTCACTATTTAGATAGGCAAATCAGAGACTATAGTTGAGATTTTAGAAAAAGCATAAAAGTAACTTCCATATAAAAGGATAATCAGGCACCCAGTCAATCTTGCTCATTACATAATACTGATGTTTTAACAATGTCTGGGACATGATACAGACTCAATGATTTACTAAACACATGAATTGAACAGATTCATGCAAGAAACTGACAAAATAGTAAACATTGTCTTCTTATAATGTATAGTGTCTAAGAAAACTAAGTTGATATATAGAAACTTGTCCTGTAACACGATTAAATTTGAACCAGGTATATTTCTCCCTGAAGAATCAGAATTTCATAAAGCAGAGCTTGAGAACTGAATGATTAATGGAAGATCTCTAAGGAAATGTTGTTTTAAATTGTAACTTAAATACTGTAGAATTTATTTTTTTTTGTGACTACTTTAACAATTGGTTGAACAAATACATCTCATGACTTAAAGATGAGGTACCACTCTTCTTAACTGAAATACTACATTCGACATAACAAGTAAAAAAAAAATGTGGGAAATACTGGAAATGTTATTTAAAATTAACTAGTTTCCAGGTTTCTTTATATTTAATTTTTTTTTTATTTGCCAAACTGGGAACAATAGCCTATACAAGTTTTCTGGTTTCCTTACTTGATTGTTAGGAATTTTAATTCTGGTGCACACTTCTAAATTCCTCTACTAATGTTAATGTCTTGGCCTATAATGTTTTTCTAGACAAACAAAAGCTTAACCTGAATAATGTAACTGTGGCAATTATAAAATTGACTTCCAGTTATCTCTTTAAATTCTTTTTGTATTATTTGTTTCTATGCTATAACATTGTTCTCATTTTATTCCCCATGTTTAAAAAGCTGTATGCTCTTTACCGAATATTAAAGGTCATTTTGAAGTCTGAAGACCATAACCGAAATATAATGAAGACTAAAGATGAAAAGGAGAAAAAAGGCAAAATTATAAAACTTCCAATATCATTACTTATATATGTGATGAACACTTAGATACACTCCCTAGATGCCTCCTGAGGACTAAACTCTTGACTTTTTTCTTTACCTTGCCAAATTCCTAACTATGGGGCTTGGGGAGATGGGTATTTTAATGAACCCTGAACAATGTTTACTTTCCTACCTGATTCTGGCATAACATCACATAACAGATAAAGAAGGAAAATCAAAGCATTTTATAACTCTGTAAAGCTGTTTTTTGGGGCGACTCCAGGCACCTCTTAAGAAACTTATCTATTCTCTCTGAAACCTATCACCTATAAGGTTTCATTTATATATCAAAAAATTTGACACTGTTATCATTCCTCAAGCTGCCCTTTTCCTTTACTGCTTTCAAAATTCCTTAGACAATTCTTCTAATTGCCAATCAAGAAATCTTTGAATCCACCTGTAGCCTGCAAGCCCCCAATTGGAGACCTTCTGCCTCCCCAACCTGAACCAATGTATAGGACATATATTGATTTATGTTTTCTTGTAGCTTCTGTCCTAAAATGTATATTGTCAAACTGCAGTTCAACCACTGTGGGCACACGCTTTCAGGACCTCCAGGGGATGGGTGTCATAGGCCTATGTTCACTCACATTTGGCTCAGAATAAACCATCTTAAATATTTTACAGAGTTGGGCATCTTTCATCAATAGACACCCCTGAAATATCTTGATTCCTTGCTGCTGAGAGTTCTGATAGTAGACAGAATTAAGCAGTGAGTTTCTTCAGAAATCACCTCAGCTGCAAAAGCTTTGCCCAAGGTCATGCCCTTTCCAGGTATAACCCATATCCAGTGACTGATTGTAGTAAGGTAAGAAGACAGGTGAAAGAGGTGGGGCGAGGACTTGGGGCATATAAAAGTCTAGTTATGTAATTTTAATATGAACAACTCCAGTGGGCCATTTTATCATCAAAGCTCTCTATTCGATGGGTCAAGGCTGTGGTCCAGGGATTCTTTTCAACCTCGCTTTTCCCCAGTCCTGTTTCCTTCATCTCACAGGTGCCCTCATGCCCAAGGGCACTTTCTGATAAATACACTGCAAGCTAAACTCCATCTCAGAATCTGCTTCCTTGAAAGTGCATATATAAAATTAATGTAGGGCCATGGGATACAAACTGTCGAAGATACCCGAGCTCTGCAAAGGTGGAGCTATGGTTAGAAATGAACAGAACTTGTGCAGGTGATCTATCACAGAAACAAAGAACAGAGAACCATATGTTCTTATTCATAAGCGGACCTTGAACAATTATAATACTATAAGAAAGGGATTGCCAGGCTCGGTGGCTCAGCCTGTAATCCCAGCACTTTGGGAGGCTGAGATGAGTGGATTGCCTGAGCCCGCGGGTTCGAGACCCACCTGGGCAACTTGGCGAGACCTCATCTCTACAATCAATCAAAAAATTAGTGGGGCATGGTAGCACGTGCCTGTAGTTCCAGTTACTTGGAAGGCTGAGGTGGAAGGATCGCCGGAGCCCAGCAGGTCGAGGCTGCGGTGGCCAGGAGCGGCCACTGCACTCCAGTCTGGGTGACAGAGTGGGATTTCAACTCAAAAAAAAAGAAAAGAAAAGAAAAGAAAGGGATTGACAGTAGTGGGAAACTGTCAGGGGAGGGGCGTGGGATTGGCAGTTGAGAAAACTGCTAAAGGAGGGAGGGGCATACCTCATCAACAAGGGTACCTGCATAATCAATGTTTGTATACCTAACCCTGAATTGTACCCCACATCTTTATAATTTTTAAAAAATCGTAAAAAGAAATGAACAGAGCTGTTGGTTTGCACAGACACTTCAATAAAGAACTATTGATTATCTTCATGTCTTGACCCCTGTGGAGGGGGAGGTTGTTAAACATAATGTTCTTTAAACCATGAGCCATTATATTTCCTTGATGGTGTCTTGAAGCTTAATCAGCCAAAGGGCATGAGTAGCTTTGATTGCTAGTGATTCTCCCTCCTGCATCCATTGTTCACCAGATTTATAACTTTCCCAGTTGTCCCCTAGATAACATAAACATAAGACTGGTGTTTGAGATTTTTTCCAAATTCTTAATTTTGGCAGACAGGACCAGTGACTTGTGAACCCTACCCAGAAACTGATTTGGTACAGGAGGACAATCTCAACACCTCTATGATTCAATTCCCTAAGAAATCAGCAGTCCCTACACCCCTGCCACAAAACTGCTTTCAAATACCCTAGCCTCTGAGTTCTCAGGCAGATGGATTTGAGAAATATTTCCCATCCTCCTCGTTCAGCTGCTTTGTGATATTAAACTCTTTCTTCACTGTAGCTTTTCAGCTACATCAGTCTTGGTTCTTTTGGGCAGCAAGCAAAAGAACCCAGTCCAGTTGTAACATTCTAGAGTGTATTAGATCATGAGTCATACCATTTTTCAAGAATATGGAGGACATTGAATGAAAGGAAGCATTTATAATATGAAAGAGCACTTCTAGTAGGGTGGTTAGGATAGAAGATACTTTGCATTGGGTTGATGCAGGAATGGGATGTAAAAAAGTGACCAACTGAAAACTTATTTCAAAAGAGAGTATTAGAAAAGGAACAGCAAGATAGTAGTTGGAAGCTAGAGAATGACACCAAAGAGAATACTTTTAGAATGGGAAAGACTCCATTGTGTCTAAGGGTAAAATTAAAGATCAGAGAAGTGGGAAAGGCTGAAACAGAGAGATGAGACACAATAGCAAATGGAAAAGATGCAAGACAAAAATGAAAGGTATGAGACAAATCAATTCTCAAGTGAAAGAGTTCTATATGGAAAAGAGGATGACTCATCAACCAACTGTAGATAAGTTCAAGGAGGTTGGGACTGGTTGCACAAAACATAAGTAGATGATGCCTTATATCCTCATTTTCGTTAAAGAATATGTCATTTCCTGAAAACAAAAGATGTGGGTTTGGATTGAGAGTTGCCAAAAACTGTTATTTATTTAAAATTTGTATTTGTTTGGGAAGATAAAGGAGGATAATTAATCCATTCACTCAATACATATTTATTGAATATGAACTAGGTACCAATCATTTTGCTGTGATATAAATGCAATGGTGAAAACTAGACTAAATCTTGATTTTAGACCTATAAAGTTGACAGTTTAGTGGGAAAAACCATGTAAAAAATCTATCGTGTCATAAAGAATTTATAGATGCAGAAACATAAGAATTAGAAGTATCTCTGGGACACATTGATGATGCATCTAACTCAGGTTTTAGGACATCTAAGAAAGCATCACACTCTCCCTGAATCTCTCCATTCTGCCTACTGATCAAGTCCTCTCCGATGCAGCTTAACAAAATATCAAGATGTCATTTAGAACTAAGGAAGAAGTGTTTGAAAGCATGTATTGAAGTAGTTATATTTACATCAATGTAATTTTCAGTTTTGTAAGGTATAGAAGCTGTGATATCAGAGGATACATTTGGCTTGGAATTAATGTACTTCCAGTTGGATCCTGGTATTCCATGTTGCAAAGCATTTGAGATACTTTGGAGATAATAGATAATAATAGGTCAAGACGGAACTGTGAAGTTTGTAAGATAAGAAAATATTGCTTCTTATGAGATCAAATAATATGTAACGAAAAAATAAATGAATTTGAGAATTAAAAGGTTAAATAAATTAAGGCAAAGGGAAAGGACCACTGGGATTTAAAAATACAATGTGAATAGCTATGGGAGATGACATGATTTCAGATAAGGCAATGAGTGTGAATGGCTAACTATAATGAAAATATATGTTATTAAAGGTAAGGAGGTCAATGGTAGGTTGTAAAACCAGGTTGTTGAGTATATTTGTCATGAATGAACTAAAGTCACCCAGAGTGGGGAAAAACACCTGATGGCCTGTAGCCAGAGTTTTCCTTAAAAATGCAGATATGCCTCTTGGAAAGCAGAATAGTTTTATTTTAAATGGTCGGATTTAGAGCCTCATGGCATGAATCTCACAGAAGTGGTAAAGTACTGATTTGGAAGCAGACATGCAGAATTAGAAGAATGCCAGCAACTCTGGCACATGTACATGAAGCTTCCAATAATTTAGGCGATTCTTTTCATGCCCTTTCCTTGGAGAATGTAACATTGTGAATTCCTGAGGGTCTATTTACCTTTTATATTCCAAATGTTGAAATGGTATATTCCTTTCATTTTAAAGGACTGCTGAATCTCAGATATTTCTCTTTACTATCTAGAAGGTTTGTTCTTTCACTTATAATCCACAATGACTAAAATGCTTCAAACAGTGCAAACCATGAAAATATGATTTTTATAAGCTCAAATTTTCAGAAATAATTGCAGCAAGTAAAATATGATAGGATATCTCTCTCTCAATATACACACACAGACCTAAAACAAAAGAGAAATGTATCTGTTTGTGCTATGGTCTGAATGTTGGTTCCCCCATGGAATTCATGGCTTTAACTCTAATTTCCAATGAAATAGTACTAAGAGGTGAGGCCTTTGAGAGGTGATTAGGACATGAGAGCTCTTCCCTCATAAATGGGATCCGTGTCCTCATAAACGAGGTCTTCAAAAGCTCCATTGCACCTTATACCACGTAAAGGACACACAAAAGGTACAATGTATAAAGCAGAGAGTGAGCTCTCACTAGACATCAGGAGCTGGCATCTTGATCTTGAACTCACAGCCTCCAGAACTGTGAGCAATAAATTTCTGTTGTTTCTAAATTACCTAAGACATTTTGTTAAAGCAATGAAAATAGACAAAGACAACTTGGAAATACAAGATACCATATCAGTGACCTAATAAAAATCCCCATATTTTGTAATAACATGTATTTGAAGCCAAATATATACCAAGCACTGTATAAAAATGTGTGCCAAGTTTTATGCAAGCCACTTTATACCAATTACATCATTAATCCTAACAAAAATCTGAAGGTAAGGCTGTTTTCTGTACTTACAGATGAGGCTACAAGGCTTACATTTACTAACTTACCTAGACCATCTTATAATGCTAACTTTCAAAGCTGGGATTCAAATTCTGGTCAGCCTGACTCCTATCCCTCAACTCTTAGCCGATAGTTATATCGTGAGAAACATAGTTCAGAAATATCCACAGACATAGTCAGTTAGGGCCAGAGCCCAGACTCTACTGACTCCCAGCTAAGACCTAACCTCCATTCCCCAACTTTTCCATATTACCTCTAGCTTAGCCAGTTAAAACATGTTTTCTTTTTTACCATCTTATTAGAATACATACAACAATAAAGATATGACCCACATGATACAGCATTACAGCACTCTGTTTTGGGGGGGGGATGTCAAAAGCAGTTTTAAAATACCTCAAGGGTTTATTTGTATTTTGGTAATATTTAAAGAAAATATATGATATAAAGCAAACATTCTTCTATCTCTCTTCTTTTATCTATTTCACTTTTTCTTTATATCCCTCTTGTTAAATTTTTAACTACTATACTTTACCAAATATACATATTTTATTCCAGAAAAAACTCACTCAGACCTAACTCAGATGTAACTTCTCAGTCTCCCTCCCTGCCTTTTTGGTCCTAATTTCCTTTTATCATTATACTGATGTGGGGACATTTAAGGGCAAGTAACCTACCAGCCACCAACAGTCCACAGCCCCATTTCAGAGAATAGCAATAGAAAAAAAATTGAGCAGGCATAGCCAGAATCCCCATTAGCAAACAGAAAGGGGGATCTCCTGGTAACCAGATACATTAATAATTTTCATCCTTCAAAGGGAAGCTTTCTCTACCATAAATTGTATTACACTTGTATATAGCAGTATTTGACATGTAACACCATCTTAAGTATTTTAAGCATATCCGTGATATAAACCCAAGGGAGTGCATTTACTAAATCAATATTTATAAGTTCTATTCACTTGTGTCTTGTGGTTTCAGTCACTGATTTCAAAATGCTGTTCAAAAATGTATTTCTTCTAAGTATTTGATTTCATGATCCCATGTAGACAAATCTCTGAATTGGATTTCAATTAGTTCACAAAAGTAAAATATCTAATTTTAGCCAGCTTTGATTTGCACAAGTTTAATTCTGACATTTAATGACAGAAAATGTGTAAAATAACCTGGCATTATATCTGACGTATAGTATTTGGCAGATGTTGTTTCACTTTCTTCTTTCTCATGATGAAATAATGCTCAATTATAAAACTCTGTAGGGAAAAATTTACACTCTTATTATCAATTATCAATAATTTGGAGCAGACAATAGTCTCTTCTTGATAGTTTTTAATACTGAGGAATTAAAAATTATGTGCAATATATATTTTGAAAACTGTATTTTTTACTAAAGATTTCTCTTTAAAAAGTTTTATGAGTCTTTAAAATAACTAGAAAATTTTAAATTGTCACCAAACAGAAGTGAACATTTAATAAACACCTTAGCTTTAATAGTTACAGAAAATCATATGAAGGCTGTCACTCCACTAGGTATTTATAAACTATAGCCCTGGTCGAATCAAATCATGAGAAGGCTACACACTTGAACTATATTGCCTTGGTTCCTAACAGAATTTCTTTCTCTGAATTAAGTTTTGGGGTCATGTCCTACTTCTTTTACTGAAAGAACAATACAACAAATAATCATATGAAATCCATTTTGTTATTTAATACAAAAACATTATTGAGGAATATTGTGATTCAAAGACCCATATATACAGTATCTCAGCAAAGGCATTTATATCATAATTCAGTACTGGAAAAAAATTATTTCCTTCAGAGTCAAGGTTTCCTTTCATTGAAGTGAAAAATGCTTCAATGGTGATAGCTCCATTTTAACATGGCTACTAGGAGACTAAACCTAGCACTGCAATTACTACCTATATTCTTTTGGAATTTATTTTTATCTGGGCCTTGGTTTTCGATCAACTGGTCTGGAATTTATATGTCTACTTTCATTTACTTTTTGCTTTATACTATATGTTTATATTGCAATCTAAAATATATTCTAAAACAATACAAGCATTTCATAATTGATGAAACTGCTTTTTACGCATAAATACCATTTTCATTAAAATGGTTTAATTTAATCAGCCAACATGTGGATGAGAGAATTCAATTTTTACATGCTTCTCCTATATGTGTCACATAGAATTATGATTTATTTATGCTTTAGTATATAGCATAATATGAATAACTTATATAAAATATCAACTTCCTATGTAGTAATATGAGGAAATATTTTCTTTTAATTGGCTTTCTCCCCACCTGATAATGTGAAAGTATAGGAAGAAATCATTTGGACAACCTTCCAATCTGGTACTAGTATAGGGTCCTTAGAGTACAATCAAATTAACATGTTTTTAGTAGGAATTTTTTAAAAACTTCTGATATTCCTAATAGACTCCATAAAGCCCATTTACTTATCATTATTCAACAGTTACTATGTCTTACTCTTCTCTATGTTTTGCGAGCAAGATGGAAGACACAGTTCAATGGATGAGACGGACAATAAAATAAAATAGAGGCATATGTACATAGGGTTCTATGAAAAGAAAGAACAGAGCAATCCAGAAGCATGTTAAGCTGAGTGTTCATTCCCCCACCACACAGACAAGGGCAGAGAAGAAATTTTCCTGCAAAGACAAGTTACATACAAATTCTGTGTGGTGTCAGGGAGCCTGGGCCACGGGGCACTGCAGGAAGTTTGATATGATTAGAGGAATGTGTGCTGATGGCCTGGTTAAGTGGTTAGGACATATTTGTTTTTTATACTACAAAGATCAAAGATTATATTAAAACAGAAAAATAATTTTTAGCAAAGAAGTGCCCATTGGAGTTGTATTTTAAGAACATTACTCTATGAAGTGAAAGAGAGACTAAACTCACTTAAGAGTGACTGCAGGAAGATTAATGATGAGGAGAATTAATATCCAAATCACTGCCGTGACAATGAGCACGAAAATCAGAGATGACAATGAGAGATAGAAGAAGAAGAGTTGTTAGAATATGAGTGAAATTATGTAGAAATAATAATAAGGTTGGATTGTAGGGTGATTCACTAAGAAAGTAAATTCAAAACGGGAGAAAGATTTGGAAAAGTAACAAATTTCATTTTGTGACAGTTTGAGTTTGAGAATTAAGCAGCATATCAATATTTAAGTGGAAACTGTCATCATAGGTGTAAATGAGGTCATCTAAGGACAGCATGTAGTATGGAGAGAAAAAAGAGAACTGAGAGCAGAACCTGTGGAGTATTGGGGCACAGGTAGAACCATAAAATGACAAAGAGCTTGATAAATATCTGTCTTAGAGGTGGGAAGAAAGCAAGGGGAGAGTTGTGTCATAGAAATGAAGATAGAAAGGGCTTTTGAAAGAGGCTTAGTTAATAGTGTCAAATTCCACAATTAGGCAGAAGAAATATGGAGAATAGCCATAAATTAACCAACCCAGTGGTCACTGGTGGCCTGGTAAGCACAGTTATAAAGGAATCATAGATGTGAAAGGATTGCAATAGGTATATATAGCATGAAAATGTAGATACAATAAATAATAACAATCTCTTCAAGACATTTTGCTGGAAAAAGAATAGAGATAGCAGACTGTTGGAAAGAGCATAGAGTTTAAGATAAGGCAGGCAAGAAGGGAGGTCAGGAATGTTGGAATGTCTTCTGTTTGGGACTTGTTCAAGGGACTGTAAGATCAACTGCTACTGCAAAGGGCTTAAAGGCAATAACTTACTAGTTAAATGTTATACACTGGGGTCTAAGCTGGAAAAGGACTGAGGAAGGTAACAGCAAGGGATGGCTACCTGGGAGGATTTATATGAATCAAGCCACCACAGGTATAGACATGCTTAAGATATAGAAACGGGTGGCATTATGGAAGGAAGGAAGGAGCCTGGCATGAAAGAGGCTGAGTGAATCATTTTTTGAGTATTTACATCGCAAGATGATGGCCAATGTGTGTATCATGACAAATACTGAGTCACAAGCAAAGGTACTTAATATAAAGAAATGCCAGTAATTTGTAGCATAAGTGACATGCTGGAAGAAAAGATTTTAGAAGAGAGTACCTGGTGATGAATGGGTATGGAACATGATGCAAGAAGTCAGATCATGAAGTACACATTATCGTCACTGAATCATAGCAGTTCAGAAAGAGTGAGACCAGGGAATCGGATGATACCTGCACAGGGTACTGAGGACTCAAGAGTAATGAGAGGTGTATGTGTATTGACAAAGATGGTGAACTTGATGACGAAGTCTTTGGTGGACATTGAAGGGTGACCACGAAACCCAACAAAGGAAGTGTAGATTATGAAGGGTATTATCTTGAATGTAAGAAGACTGAATTAGAAAATGGCAGCATGAAAAAAGGTGAATGCAGGGTCGAGTACTGTGGCTCATGCCTGTAATCCCACTGATTTGGGAGACCGAGATGGTAGAATTGCATGAAATCAGGAGTTGAAGACCAGCCTAGACAACATAGTGATACACTGTCTCTACATCCCCCCTGCCCCACCCCCGCCAAAAAAAAAAGTTAGCTGGTCATGGTGGCACATGTCTGTAGTCCTAGCTACTTGGGAGGCTGAAGCAGGAGGATCTCTTAGTTCAGGAGTTTGAGGCTGCAGTGAGCTGTGATCGGACCACTGCACTCCAGCCGGGGCAACAGAGCAAAACTTTGCCTGAGTTTAAAAAATGGTGAATGCTAAACCCACTCTGCCTCATGGTAAAATGAGTCTGAAGAATACCATTCCCAGGGACTACAAATAGGCACTCTCTAAGGAGACAGGCAGCTTTCTGCTTGGGTAGGAAGGTATTAGAAGCAGTATATGAAGGAATAAAAATACAAAGGACAGATATATTGGAGCAAGAGTAGCAAGTATCATTAAGGGTAAAGAAATGACAGAACATTTTAAAGGAAAAGGAGTAAGAGATGGAAAAGATACATTTTTGAGTGATGAAAATACTAATCATGGCTAACACTTATACAGCATTTACTATATGTTGGGCATTGTTCTTGGAACTTTACACATATTAACACCTTTGATTCTCACACTAACCCCATGAGGTCAGACCTATCACATCATAGCAAGTTTAAAAAACTTAACCAAGTCCACACAGTTAATAATTGTGGAATCAGCACCAAAGCCTAAACTACGGGTCCACAACCTGCAATATTAACAAGTCTTCTGAAATGTTCTCTGGTAACAGGAATAAGAGTCGTAGTGGCATCAGCTTTCTAAAAAGTTTGCATGGTGTTCAGAATAAAGGTATTTTCTTTGACCTGAATCTCTGCCAGAGGGAAACTGGATGAACTGCTAAAGACAATGAAATCAGTTATTCAAAAACACTTTAGATATTCCTCCTTGTGCAGGGTGTTGTAAGTGTTCTTTGGCTCATTATAATTTAATATCTCATCTCTCTCTACCTACATAATGATACACACATGTGCATGTGTATAATTCAATACCTCTATCTACCTATCTACCTATCATCTGTGATCTATCTGCCTATTACCTATCTATCTCAATGTATGTATCTACCTATCATCCATCTACCTCCCTAGTCATGTCTACCAAGTTCAGCAATGCTTTGTATTCTTCTAACATCTGTAGGGTATTTAGGAAATAGGGAATCTGCAGCTCCTTTTTATTAAAAAATTAAAATAAAATCCCTTTTAATTCTTCTTTGCTCTTTTTCCATTTCCTGTCACTAAACAACTGTGGACAGCGTCTCCTCAATTGTAGGACTTCCTGCTCTTCGTCTCTTACCTACATTTTTCAGGCATTTTGCTCTCAGCCAAGACATTCATTTTGTGAACTGTACAACCTGTCGGCTCTGTCACAGCTGCTGCTAGTGCATCACAGATAAAGGGGAAAGCAGCAGTTTGCTGGAATTTGTGGCTTATCTTTTTGCCTTATGACTAGATATCTTCATCTACCACTCAGAAAATCTTTTTATTTTGAATACATGTATTCTGGGAAAAGCCCAACACAAAGCAGTACAAATCTCCAGTTCAAGATGCCTCTTGACTCGTTCATTCTAAAGCACCCCTGTCAGGGATAAGAGTCCTGATCATAAGCCATGGCCTTCTTAAGGACAAGACTGAGAAAAAATCTTTTAACTTCTTACTCTTTACATTTTTATATTAATGGTAGAAACCCAAAGTATTCAGTGAAACAAATTATTGAAAAACACTGAGCTACCAGTTTCTTTTTTTACTTTCCTTAAATGGTCCTCAAATGGTGGCTTGTAAATTCACACATGCATCAATTTAATGTGAAATCAATTTAACATAATTTAACAAAAGATTACATAGGAAAATACAGAGTAATAAGGAATCATGAAAATTATAATTTCAAATTATTCCCTAAGATACATGGTTTATTTCATCTCACACAGATATTGAACATATAACACTTTTCCTTTAAAGTGTCATAAAGAAACATAATCATGAATTATACTAGGATAGCCTAGAATTTAAAGCTTAATTAGTTTTATTGATTGACTTAAAGAAGTTTATTAAAATGTCATATATTTATAAATTCAGGTTAATATGATACGTATATTATCTACTGATTTTAAAATGCAACAAATCAGTTAATTAAATGAGAGATTTTAGGCTTTTAAACTCACCAACCAGAAGTAGTAATAAGCTAGTGAAATAAAAGAAGTTCTAATAATCTTTTGTCATGATGCAACATATGTTTTGATATATCACAAATAATCTCACATGTATTTAGAATGTGATAATAAAAATATTAGCAATGCCTCCCAATACATTTTTATTTAGAATTTGTTTTGAGACTTGGCATGAATTAATGTGGTTAATCTATCTTAAACATAATTATTGATTGTATTAAATTTTTAGAATTAAGATAGAATTTCTATCTTATTTCCTCTGATTACTTAGTAAATTTTTAAAATGGTGCTAGTGACTAAGAAATGGAGAGGATTTATTGTCAAATATCAATGGAGTTCAAATGTCTTTTTGTTGCTAATGTTAGGGAACTTTCTAAACATCCTCTAGTAAACTGTGACATTGCAAATAGTGGAGTCCTTTTTATTGCTGACAATATCTCCAGCAGAAATTTGTTGAGAGGAGAATTTTTTCTAAGAATACTAGAATGCTTGAACTATTTTTTTTTTTGGTGGTTACAAGGAGTATATCATGTGAGGTCCAGTGGGAGGCCCAAAACTTCACCTGTACCTAAACTACTTATGTATGCAATCCTGACTTTAAATTAAAAAAAAAAACAACCTATGTTGTTTTTCTGATTTCTGTGATATTTGCAGTATTTGACAACTTTTTAAAATTTATGATTTTAAAAATGGTATTCTATCATAATAAATGTTTGCTTTCATACATTTATTATGTAGGTATGGTGACTAAGCCTGTGATCCCAGCACTTTGGGAGGCCAAGGTGAGAGGATTTCCTGAGCCTGGGGGTTCGAGACCAGTCTGGACAACTTGGTGAGACCTCATCTCTACAATAAATCAAAAAAAATAAAATAAAATAAGCCAGGTGTGGTAGCACTCGCCTATAGTTCCAGCTACTTGGAAAGCAGAAGGATTGCCTGAGCCCAGCAGGCTGAGGCTGGAGTGGCCATGAGCATGCCACTCCAGCCTGGGCAACAGAATGAGATGCCAACTCAAAAAAAAAAAAGGAATATATCCACTTAAAGTTAACTTGTAGTGATATAATGAAGGCCTCAGCAGATGCATCAGGCAGATTTTCTTGGCTTTGGGTAAAGGACTCCTCCAAGGATTCTGTGGATATACCAATAAGAAAAAGCAGAACAAAACATATTTTGAAGAAGTATACGCGCACAATTTTTATAACCCAGCAGAATCATGTTTCAGACCCAAAACAAACACGCAAGTGGATCAAAGCACAATACAATACAAAGCAAAAAAATTTTTTTTAAAGTAAGATGAATCCTATATGATGCAGAGACTATGTGGCAATACTCAAATGTGAACACACACTATTAGGAAGAAATTGCTGCTCTATGAGCCGAGTGCAGACTTAAAACACAACTGCTGAAGTTAGGTGGTGGTTTGGAGGAGGGTTCACTTTGAATTCAGGCTCAGTTTTTACCACCCTATTCTGATTCCCATAAATGAGTGTGGTATCTTCAATAAGCTTCTAGGATTACAAATTGTCTTCCTACATATAAGCTTACTATCCTTAGGATTTCTTAAGGAGGGACATTGTCTCATGATAGTCAATAATCTGGGGAAGCCAAGAATTGGGATTAAAATAAACCAATGAATCGTATATTATTTTGTCACAAGCATACCTTTCCATAGAAGATTTCATCACTGGTCAACTATGAGTTCTAGCCAAAGTTGTGGCTAAAGTTGTCATATTCACAGTCCCCAACATTTTTGCCCTGTGTAGATATTTGTTATGCCCTGTGTTTTGTTTTACTTTTCTAAGTATATGTTGTTGCTTGTGCTTCAAATACATTTTCCCTATATCTCTATTAATTTATGTATTCCTCAAAAATAGCAGAATTCAAATGATTCTCTACTAAGCCTCTAAATATACATTATTTCTCTTGTCTTAGCTTTTGTTTTTCAATACTTACCCCCACTCAAAATCATGGTGCCTCATTTTTACCAGTCTCCTACTATCAACATTGGTTTTCTCACCCCATTGTCTACATAGCTCAACATCTTGAAAGTACTCTGCATCTGCTGCATGCTCTGTCTAGAGCAATTTGACTTCTGCTCCCAACGTTCACATAACTTTGGTACTCAATGTTTCCACTTATGATGTTTTAGTTTTGTGCTGACCACCCACTAGCTGTTCACAAAATTTGTAGAGAACTGAATGACACTGGAAGAGATAAGGAAAGAAAGAAAAAGAGCAGCTACAGAAAGTCAGGTTTGGGGAAATCCAAGATGGCCACCATAGAGCAGCAGACTGGCACCCTTCTCTTGCCAAGGAAGGCAGAGAGTAGGGACCCAGTTGCTATAGAAAGAGATATTTCAAACACTTTTGGATGGGTGAAGCACCCCGTACCCTGCGAAAATCTCTTTGAACACACAGACAAGAAAGTGACAACAGACATAGGAATCCAGGTACTCCACCCCCACCATGTGCCAGACTTGCCCAGAAACTGAAGCCCTGTCTGGTGATGAGACTATATGAGTGATTCTAAGATGCTTTGAGTCAGTACACCCCCTCCTAGCTGTGTGTGAGTCATCAGTCCCATGCAGGAGGAGTCCTGGTCAGAGCATAATGGCAGGCAACCAGAGCCCAAGTGGAATGTGGAACAAAACCTGCACCAAAAAAAAAAAAAAAAAGAAAGACCATACACTACACAAGATCACAAACAAACACAGAAGCAACAGATCACACAGCACACCTGCAAAAATGAACACATATAAAAGTTAAAAGAAAACAAAACAGTCTTATAAGAGCCTTATAACAGGACCAAATCTCACATTTCAATAAACAGCTTGAACATGAATGGACTAAATGTATCACTGAATAGACACAGAATTACAAACTGGATAAAAATGCATGACCCAACAATATGCTGCCTCCAGAAACGTACCTTATGATAGATGACACCCATAGACCTAAAGTCAGAAAATGCAGAATACACTTTCATGTGAATAAAAAAAAGAAGGCAGAAGTTGTGATTTAAATGTCAGACAAAACAGCATTCAAGCTATCAAACATTAAAAAAAAAGAATGTGCACCACATATTCTCACTCATAAGCAGACCTTGGACAATTATCTAATACTATAAGAAAGTGATTGACTAGCAAAAACATGGAACCAACCATGCTGCCCATTGAAAGAGGAATGGATAAAAAAATGTGAAACCTGTACATGATAGAACATTATGCAGCCATAAAGAAGGGCAGAATTATGAACTTCACAGCAACTTGGATGGACTTAGAGTCTGTAATACTGAATGATCTGTCACAGAAACAAATAATTGAGTATCACATGTTCTCACTCATAAGTGGACCTTGAACAATTATCATAATACTATAAGACAAGGATGTTCAGTAGTGGGAAATTGCTGTGGGGGTGGGGGAGGAGATTGGCAGTAGTGGGATTCTTCCAGGAGAGGGGAGCACACCACATCAACAAGGGTACCTGCATAATGAACATTTGTATACTTAACCCTGAATTGTACCCCACATCTTTAAAATAAAAAATAAAAATGAGCAAGGAATGTGCATAGGCATTTCTCTAAAAAAGATATGCATACAAATGTCCAATAAGGAGGTGAAAATATGCTCAACATTGTTAGTAATGAGGGAAATGCAAACCAAAATCACAAGATACCACAAAAGATAGCTAAATTTGAAGAACAAAAAATAAGTAATATTAATGAAGAAATTGAAACCCTTAAACATTGCTGGTGGGAATGTAAAATAGTATAGGTACTTTAAAAAACAACATTTCCTTAAAAAAAAAAAAAAAAAGGAATACGAAGGATAGAGTTACTATATGATCCAGCAGTTCCACTCCTAAGTAGATAACCAAGAGAACTGAAAACATATTCCCGTGCAAAAACAGAATGTTCATAGCAGCATTAGTCATAATAATCCCAAAGTGGAAACGACTTAAATGTCTATTAACTGATGCATGGATGAATACAATGGAATCCATATAATGGAATATTTTATCCATACAATTGAATGTTTTATCTGTACAATGGAGTATTATTCAACTACAAAAAGAAATGAAGTACTGATACATGATACAACATGTATGAACCTTAAAAACATTATGCTGAATGAAAGAAGCCAGTCACAAAAAGGCCAAAAACTGTATGAAATGTCCAGAATAAGTAAATCCATAGAGATAGAAAATAGTAATGGCCAGTGGATGGGAGGAGGGGGAAATGAGAGTTTGTTTTGAGGCTAATAAAAACATGGAATTAGTGATGATATTTGCACAACTCTGTGAGTTTACTAAAAACTACCGAGTTATAGTATTTAACAGGGTGGCTTACTGGTATGTAAATTATAGCTCAATAAAGCTGCTATTTTTTTTTTTAAAGTAACATCCCTCATTTCTGCTCATTCTCATTGGTCAAAAAAGTCATATGGCCACAAGTTACTCCAACAGACAAATAAGTGTAATCCCTTTGTGTGCCCAGAATGGAAGTTGACATATTTGTTGAGCAATACTAATGACTACAACAAGGATCCTCAGTCTTTAACCACACAGGAGGGCCTGAGTCTCAGGGTTGGCCAACCATGATACTACACCCTCTTGGATACAATGATTGGTCCTGTAGTGGAGCCATCTTGTCAGGAGCCATCTTGTCAGTCTTGTGGAGAGAGCCTGCATCCAGCCGAGACAGTTCAACCTCCAAATTTTCAAGAAGCAGAAAAATTCTGCTTAGTAAGTCATGAGCAGCAAAATGGAATCCTGCTGGGAGCCGCAATCCTTAGGAAGAGTAAGGTAAAAGGGACCTGAAAACAGGAAAAACGCCGGCTGGGAGCAAGGCCCCAGTAAAATGCTGCCATGATGGAGGCAAAGCCCTATGGATCCTGTTGACGAACCTTCCCTAACTTTGAAGGATTGCGTGCATAGGCTTGAGAATGTTCCCTCTTTAATTGAGATAATAGATGCACAGATGGATGATGGCATTTGACAGCAAAAATTATACTTGGGCATGGTGCAGGTGAGATTGCAGCAAAAGGGGTGCCCCTTACGGTGTGTAAGGATGTTTTTCAGTAACAGCAGGAGGTCAAGAAAAACAAGTCGACCACTTCCTCATAAATAACAGACCTCAGCTGAGAGCTGGTGGAAAACAACCGTTTGAGATAAAAAATAGGTTAAGACATTATAGGGTTAAATAAGTAGTTTGATAAAGATAGAAGTTAGAATATTAATAATAAGATAGTGAGATAAGATAAAATAGTAAGATAGGAGATATATAATAGTATTAGTGATAGTTAAGAAAATATAGGGATATAAGGATAG